>PQWD01003556.1:0-77613 GCA_019425675.1 Leucinodes orbonalis | reverse complement strand
TTTCGCTGGCGTTTTTTGATGTAATCGCAGTAAAAACAAAGCCGATGTGAGTTGCGCGTGCGCCGATGCGGCAGTGCTCCGTCGCGCATATGTGATTACGCTAACTAATTAACGTGACGTAACACGACCACAGGGCTGGGTTGTGAGCGTCCGAGGTGCACTCGTAGTAATCAGAAAGGTGCAAAGCACTTGCATCATTACTGGGCAGTAATGATTTTTTGTTTTCAGTTGTGTTTCTTTGATTTCTCTCTTTAACCTATCGCAGTCCACTGCTGACATAGGTCTCCTCCTTCTTGCGCCAGATATCCCGGTCCTCCGCTTTTTTCATCCAGCTCCACAGTGACCTCTCGCAAGACGTCGCTCTATCAGGCGGAGGGCGTCCTACGCTACGCTTGCAAGACGCAGTTCTCCGCTCCAGCACTCGTCTGCTCCAACGCCGTCGTTCTGCGACATACGTGACCGGCCCACTGCCATTTCAATTGCTGATCCGGCGGGCTATGTCGGTAACTTTAGTTCTGTACGATTAAATCATTTCTGATCTTACCCCTAGAGAGACCCCGAGCATAGCTCGCTCCATGCGCGTTGAGTGACTTTGAACTCGCTGAACCAATCCGCGCAGTCAGTGTCATGTCTCGCTGCGTATTAGCACGGGTAGGACGCATTGCTAAAAGGCGTGTTTTATTATTTATTTAAGTAATACTAACATAACCAACGTTCATTTCTACAAGATAAAGTTCGACCGGGTGTGATTTTTTTTATTTTTATTTCAAGTCAAGTCAAAATCATTTATTTTCAATTAGGCTTACAAAAAGCACTTATGAACGTCAAAAAATATACAAAAATATAATAAAAAACGATTAAATACTAACTAAAAAGTATGAGTTTGATGCTTTGAAAAAAAGCGCTTCAGTGGTTTGGCTGTTGAAATATTATTAATTTATAGTATTAAAATTTATATTAATTTATATATTTAAGAACCACAATATAACAAACGCCATCGATATCACATATAGTCAAGCTTGATGGTGAAGCGGCTGGTGCATGCTCATCTCATATATTCGACAGTTGCCACATATATACGTAGACGGTTATCCTGATATTTGTGTTATAATAAAACCAATTTTATAAATATTGCCTTCTTATTACATAAAGCATGTTATGAAGTAGACTACCCAAGAGACATGTGCTGTTCACATATTGGTCGCACCATACAAGGTGAATGCGCGCGCGGGGCGGCTGCGCATGCGCAAGGACGCAACACCGACGCTGTCGACGCTTTTGCGAATATATTTACGAAGCAATCAAACAGTGGCGTGGCAAGATCTACACTGATTCGGGTGAATGCCTTAGCCTTTGACAGTGTTTTTTTACCTTAAAAGTACACAAGTAGCCAGTAACAAATGCGAATACGCTTCTCTTGCTCGCTTCTCTACTCAAACTGATAATAGTTACAAACGCTCTAAGCCGAGGTTCGAGACCTTAGTTGTGTAGCCAGCAGCAGTTGTTAGTTCGAAAAAAAAGTTTGAACGTCAGTAGATATTTATTTGTTTATGTCCTACCCAACTGGGAAAAACGCACAATGTGATTTATTCACTGTGCAGTCTCCTCGTGCAATTAGACACAACAACCTCGCATCACACGCGGCGCTCAGAGAGTGAGCCCACGGAGGCGGTTAAAGTTTACTGGAGTTTTTTTTAATTTTAATTTATCCTTGTTGGATATATCCATCAGCGGCGGTTGAAGGGTTGAATTTACCCTTAACTCGTTAACCGCCGCAGACTGATATAGCCAGCAGATACAAGATACAATAGATTTTTTTTTCTAGAATCTTGGTAGCTAAAATGATATACAGCGGGCAAGCCTGCGGGGCACAGCTAGTATAAGCAAATATAAAGTATATATATATTTCAAAAAACGGTTTAGTTTAAAAAACACTTGTGGGCTTCCCTATTCTAATCTAATATCGCTTCCTTCCAAAATATTTTTTACTTTGTCTTAAAACCAATGTAAGGCAACTGTTCTGGGCTCCAATTCCGCTGATTTTAAAATGCGCTAAGGGAGCGTAAGTATAACGCAACGCAATTTTTAACAAGGATTTGAACATAATTAATGAAATGAAATGAAATGGGGACATCATGTACTTTATGAAGACAGAGTCTACTTAATGGTTTACCTTGAATAGAATGTCACTATAATTCTAGGTGGTAGACTCGGTACTGAGTTGTCTAGGTAGTACTACCACAGTGTCCCGCAGTGCCAGATATCGTCCCGTGAAATAGGAGTCTTTTTGACTTGTGTGCTTAGGGGATGAGGGCCTGTAGCTAGTGAAACTACGGGTAAGTGACTTAACATATATAGTCTCGGGTTCGGCACAGTGCAGCATTGATGGAGACAATAACTGTCTATCAGTTGTTAGTCTCCATCACGTCCATTCTGTCATGGTCAGCCGCATCACTTACTATCCAGGTGCGTCTTGACCAGAGGCCGGAGAGAGGCAGAGACGGCCTATCGATTTTGTGTCGATTTTTGACATATGCAATAGGATCAAATAACATCATTAATGTAATCTGATTAAGCATTATTAAAATCGTCACAAAAAGGAAAACTTATGGAAAATTAAACATTTAATAATTATAGATTAATAATAATATGATATATACAAATAAAGTTTAATTTTCTTGGACTGTCTCACATGCGTCATTATATGATTTGACCTAACTTCGAATGGCACTGATGGATGCCCGATTTTATTTCTCCTAAAAGTGGCAACCCTGGTCTTGACTGTTCTGTACACTTGGTACATAAAAAATAACTCAATGATTATGATAATTATTAAATAATAAAGAATTTAAACACATAATTGTATATATAGATACGTGTAGCTTAGCTGTACTTATATATTATTATATATATATATATAATATATATATATATATATATATATATAATATATATATATATATACATACAGCTAATATATATATATTATTATATACAGTAACAGCTAAGCTACACGTATCTATATATACAAATTATGTGTTTATGAATTCTTTATTATTTAATAATTATCATAATCTATTGAGTTATTTTTTTATGTTACCAAGTGTACAGAACAGTCAAGACCAGGGTTGCCACTTTTAGGAGAAATAAAATCGGGCATCCATCGTGCATTCGAAGTTAGTCATCATGATAATGACGCATGTGAGCAGTCCAAGAAAATTAACTTTATTTTGTATATATCATATTATTATTAATCTAATAATTATTTAAATGTTTAATTTTTCCATAAGTTTTCCTTTTTGTTACGAGCCGATTTTAATAATGCTTAATCAAGATTTACATTAATGATGTTATTTGATCCTATTGCATATTGTCAAAAATCGACACAAAATCGATAGGCCGTCTCTGCCTCTCTCCGGCCTCTGGTCAAGACGCTCACTGATAGTAAGTGATGCGGCTGACCATGACAGAATGGAACGTGATGGAGACTAACAACTGATAGACAGTTATTTGTCTCCATCAATGCTGCACTGTGCCCGACACCGGACTATATATGTTAAGTCACTTATACCCGGTAGTTTCACTAGCTCAGTGCCCTCATCCCCTAAGCACACAAGTGCAAAAAGACTCCTATTTCACGGGACGATATCTGGCACTGCGGACACTGTGGTAGTACCTACCTAGACAACTCAGTACCGAGTCTACCACCTAGAATTATAGTGACATTCTATTCAAGGTAAACCATTAAGTAGACTCTGTCTTCATAAAGTACATGATGTCCCCATTTCATTTCATTTCATTAATATGTTCAAATCCTTGTTAAAAATTGCGGTTGCGTTATACTTACGCTCCCTTAGGCATTTTAATCAGCGGAATTGGAGCCAGAACAGTTGCCTTACATTGGTTTTATAAGACAAAGTAAAAATATTTGGAAGGAAGCGATATTAGATTAGAATAGGGAAGCCCACAAGTGTTTTTAAACTAAACCGTTTTTTGAATATATATATACTTTATAGTTTTGTCTTTATACTAGCTGTGCCCGCAGGCTTGCCCGCTGTATATCATTTTAGCTACCAAGATTCTAGAAAAAAAAAAAATTCTATTGTATCTTGTATCTGCTGGCTATATCAGTCTGCGGCGGTTAACGAGTTAAGGGTAAATTCAACCCTTCAACCGCCGCTGATGGATATATCCAACAAGGATAAATTAAAACATTAAAAAAAATCTCCAGTAAACTTTAACCGCCTCCGTGGGCTCACTCTCTGAGCGCCGTGTGATGCGAGGGTTGTGTGTTCTAATTGCACGAGGAGACTGCACAGTGAATAAATCACATTGTGCGTTTTTCCCAGTTGGGTTAGGACATAAACAAATAAATATCTACTGACGTTCAAACTTTTTTTTCGAACTAACAACTGCTGCTGGCTACACAACTAAGGTCTCGAACCTCGGCTTAGAGCGTTTGTAACCTATTATCAGTTTGAGTAGAGAAGCGAGCAAGAGAAGCGTATTCGCATTTGTTACTGGCTACTTGTGTACTTTTAAGGTAAAAAAACACTGTCAAAGGCTAAGGCATTTCACCCGAATCAGTGTAAGACCTTGCCACGCCACTGTTTGATTGCTTCGTAAATATATTTAGCAAAAGCGTCGACAGCGTCGGTGTTGCGTCCCTTGCGCATGCGCAGCCGCCCCGCGCGCGCATTTCACCCCTTGTATGGTGCGACCAATATGTGAACATTGCACATGTCTCTTGGGTAGTCTACTTCATAACATGCTTATGTAATAGAAGGCAATATTTTATAAAATTGTTTTATTATAACACAAATATCAGCAGAACCGTCTACGTAGTTATATGTGGCAACTGTCGAATATATGAGATGAGCATGCACAGCGCTTCACCATCAAGCTTGACTAGTATATGTTGATATCGATGGCGTTTGTTATTTGTGGTTCTTAAATATATAAATTAATATAATTTAATAATACTATAAATTAATAATATTTCTCAACAGGCCAAACCACTGAAGCGCTTTTTTTCAAAGCATCAAAACTATACTTTTAGTTTAGTATTTTAATCGTTTTTATTATATTTTGTATATTTTTGACGTTCATAAGTGCTTTTTGTAAGCCTAATTGAAATAAATGATTTTGACTTTGACTTTGAAATAAAATAAAAAAATCACAACCCAATCGAACTTTATCTTTGTATAAAATGATCGTTGGTTATGTTAGTATTACTTAAATAAATACATAAAAACACGCCTTTTAGCAATGCGTCCTACCCGTGCTAACATACGCAGCTGAGACATGGACACTGACTGCGGGATTGGTTCACAAGTTCAAAGTCACTCAACGCGCAATGGAGCGAGCTATGCTCGGGGTCTCTCTTAGGGGTAAGATCAGAAATGATTTAATCCGTAACAGAACTAAAGTTACCGACATAGCCCGCCGGATCAGCAAGTTGAAATGGCAGTGGGCCGGTCACGTATGTCGCAGAACCGACGGCCGTTGGAGCAGACGAGTGCTGGAGCGGAGACTGCGTCTTAGCAAGCGTAGCGTAGGACGCCCTCCGCCTGATAGAGCGACGTCTTGCGAGAGGTCACTGGTGGAGGCTGGATGAAAAAGCGGAGGACCGGGATATCTGGCGCAAGAAGGAGGAGACCTATTTCCAGCAGTGGACTGCGATAGGTTAAGAGAGAAATCAAAGAAAACACAACTGAAAACAAAAATCATTACTGCCCAGTAATGATGCAAGTGCTTTGCACCTTTCTGATTACTACGAGTGCACCTCGGACGCTCACAACACCCAGCCCTGTGTTCGTGTTACGTCATCGTTAATTAGTTGAGCGTAATACATATGCGCGACGAGCACTGCCGCATCGGCGCACGCGCAACTCACATCGGCTTTGTTTTACTGCGATTACGTCACAAAACGCCAGCGAAAATGGACTCCCGAGAGTTACATGCCCGCCCAAATGATATAACTAGTTGTAATTAAAAGTGTCATGGCGTATTGAATGTAAATAGGTTATTATATAAGCTTCAACCTACTGTAGTAGACCTCTGGTCAATAGGGCTCAGTGGCGTACACTCCATATATGCAAATAAGCAGGGCATACCCTCTGCGTCCAACCCGAAAGATCACCAACATACTAAATTATTCCCACTTATTCGCCCATTTTCCTCTACAGATTTGAAACTATAGGCGATCTGCTCAACAGCACTCAATTTGCCAAAAAATATTTATTGTTTTTGCGACTAGTGTCACTCACTTTGCATACCCTATTCATAGTCTCTGTGCACGCCACTGAAATGGATTTTGCCTGGGTTCTAAAGAAATCTAGAAATCTACATTTTAGTCCTGACTAATACGTAGATTTCTAGATTCAGAATCAGCATCAGCATAACTCCTGAGTTATGTTGATTGTCAAATAATAATTTAAAAAGCTAAGCATGCTTTTTTTGTCTAGTTTATTATTTACGTAACACTAACGATGTTTGACTAAAAATAAAGTACTCAGTATACCCCAACAGTAGAATTGTGTTTATTTGCGATTTATATAACTTTTTTTAAGTACCTACTGCTGTTGGCCGCAAAGGGCCTTTACAGCTTCAGCGGGCAATTGGCGAGCGCACACGGCTCTCAGCCTTAAAATTTATATAACTATTTATTTATATTTTATGAAAACACATGTCTCTCACTTGACTGCACGGCCATTGGTTACTCGTCGTTTACTTTTAAATTATTCGTCGTTACATATTAATAAGTATTTTCCGGAATAATGTGAATGCACGCCCCATCTGCCCAGCCTCCTAGCTAACTTTCACTTCATAATAGATTGAAATGTTTTTGATAAAATTTTTGAACCGCGATAATAATGAATTACTTCGACTCCCTTCATCCCTTGTATTTAGATTGCAGTTACATAAGCAAAGTGGCTTGAGATAAATATTGCCGAACATAGTTCTGCAGGCAAATTTTAAATCATCATTAGCTCATGAAACGTGTCCACCAGAGAGGCACACCTTACTCCGTATAGGGATTGCGATTGTACAATAGGACGTTCATCCCGCGGCCCAGTGGGATTTTCCGACTACTCGCTCAACTTTGAATTCTTTGCAGGCGTTCGCAGATTTCCTCACGATCTTTTCCTTCCTTTTGCTTCCATTTTGTATTTACTAAAATTTTGGGGTAAAATTAAAGACAATATTAGGGGTGATTGATAAGTAAAATATTAAAAATCTTTATTTTTCAAAATTCACGCAGGCTTGCACATACAAAGTAAACATTTAGTCAAATACAAATAAAAAAATTATATCTAAGACAATTTCCGAGCAAATTGACGATTAAGTACCAATAATAATGAAATGAATATAATACTAAACATTTATTATCTAAAAAGAAAATGTCATAAAAATTAAATGAGTTGAAGTAATACAAGCCACATATTAAAATCATGAAAATTATAATTCGAAGTATAAAAAAAATGACAAAAAATATAAACTAAGTACCAAATATTATGATTAAGACGTGTAATACTAAAAATAATACTGGTACCGTAGTCATACAAAGAAAAAAAATAGCGTAAGAATTTTTTTTTAAATAATTAGGACATGAAACTGGGAACACAAATTCTACCAATTCAGGAGATACTGGAGACGGAAGTCAGTTCTTGTCCTGTTGCTGTTAAATGCATCCTCAAATGTAGCTGCTAGCGGCATCCATATCCTCCTTGATGTAGTCGGCAGCCTTCTCTGCGATCATGACGACGGGCGCGAATGTGTTCCCACGCACCACCTTGGGCATCACACTGGCGTCCACCACGCGCAGGCCTGCCACGCCCTTCACCTTCATGCGCGAGTCCAGCACCGACCCCCCATGGCCGCCGTGCCCACCGCGTGCCACGCCGACGTCGCCATCGCCAAGGACATGCACTTCAAAGCTTCCTCTCCTGACAAACCCCGACACTCCTCCAAATCAAATTTTACAGGACGAGCATTCTTCTCTCGAAAATAGGTTGAATCCGCAATACCGTGTGCCACTTTAATCGCTTCCGGAAAACCATCCAAATCACTTGCATCGCTGAAAGTCCCGGAATATATCAAAGGTGGGTCCAAAGGATCTGTGGAGTTTAACCTTACCTTACCTCGCGACTCTGGCTTCAGGAGAACTACAGCTATGTTTATTATCTCTTGGTTTTGATTAAGCGAGCCGAGTTTAGAACAAATTGGGTCTTTAAAGCCTACAACTTCAGAACAACCTTTATAAAATGAGTTTCCACTTGGAACGCATATAGGATATATAGCAAAGTCCGGTGTCAGTTTGTCAGATGACCCGTCTACTGTTAAGTAGGCTCCCATACCGTCGGTAAAAGAAAGTGCACCGCTTCTATCATATAAATACTGTACCACATCCATATGCTCTTTCTTTTTATCTGAGCTGCACGTACCATTGTCCGCCACTAGGTAGGTCAGTACCATGATGTGGTCCTGGAGATTGTCACCAACAGGCAAATCTTTAATGACTGGAATTTTGAAATCATCCAAATGCTGGCGAGGACCTATACCAGACAGCATTAGTATTTTAGGCGTATTGAATGTCCCAGCAGATATAATAATTTCTCGGTTCGCATAAAATACCAAATTCTTTTTGTCAGATATGACATTAATTCCGTAGGCCTTGTTAGCCTCGTCTATAAGTACTTTAGTGGCCAATGATTCTTTGAGGACAGATAAGTTGCCTTTAGTTTTATTCAGTAATGCTGTTACAGAGTTCTCGCGGCGGCCTTTTCTGATGGTGTGCGAAAACCGACCAGCCCCAAGTTTTAATGGATTTGTCATATCGCGGACGATAGAAAAGCCCATTTGCTGGAAGGCTTTTAAAAATTCGTTTGTCGTGAATGTGGATTCGTTGCGCCCGGTGACTTCCATCTCCCCCTGGCGGCTGTGGTAGGCCATGAGTTCTGGATCGTTAACGATTTGTTCATCGGTGAGGTATTCGGTCTTTTTGAAGTATTCTAGGACTGAAGGCCAGTCCCAGTCGTTGCCGAGTAGTTGCGCGCCCACTCGTGATAGTCGGCAGGGAAACCGCGGGAGTAAATCATTTCGTTGATGGCGCCGCTGCCGCCGAGCACCTTACCGCGAGGCTGGCTCTGGCTACCACCCTTTAACGCCTGACTGGAGTAGCTGTCGTCGACTGTTGTGAACTTCCAATCGTAGGGACCACCCTGTAGTGTGTTGCGAAAGCCAGGTATCTGAAAGATTAAGGTTTATTCATTCATTTTAGATAATTCATTCAATTAGATTCATTCAATTAGATTCATTTTAGATAAACATTAATAGCCGAAGCAGTAATAATGACAGCATCGATGATACAATCGCCTTAATTGTTTTGCATTTAAAACTTACAATGCTCTCGATAGGTGGGTTCCCCCCAGCCTCCACAAGGAGCACGGAGACGTTTCGCTCAGCCAGCCGCGACGCCACCACCGGGCCAGCGGAGCCGCCGCCCCACCACTATGAAGTCGAAGTGGGTACCATCTGGAAACACGATTGGGATGTTGACAATTAATATGAAAAATAAAGCACTTAAAATGTACTTGCAATTTTTCGATTGCAAACACTGTGTTCGGCACAGAAGTCAAAGAAGAAGTTCCCATCCGAATGCTTAGTATGAACATAAGTGATGAGTGAAGGTCAACTTTACGACAGGCGCAGAAGGATGACAGGGACATGAAGCAAATCTTCGAGTGGATTGAAACAAACACTCCTCGGCCTAATTGGAGTACTGTCGCCTGTATGAGCTCAGTCACGTAGAGTTATTGGGCAGAATAGTTTGCTCATTCAGGACGACGTCCTTTGTCGAAAATGGGCAAGTACACTCGGTGATAATTGTCATCTACAAATGGTTGTTCCGAAAAGTCAAATACCGGAAGTATTGCAGCTTTATCACAATGGCTGTTCCGGCGGCTATTTGGGAGTAAAGAGGACTTTACTAAAGATTCGTGAAAGATTTTATTGGATTCACTGTCGGGCTGATGTTGAAAATTGGTGTCGCAAATGTACTAGCTGCGCTGCTGTGAAGGGACCACATACACGCAGCCGAGGTGCGATGCAATTATACAATGTGGGAGCTCCATGGGAACGTATAGCATTAGATGTGACGGGGCCGTTTCCCGTCAGTGAGAGCGGCAATTAATACTTCATGGTTGTCATGGATTATTTCACGAAGTGGCCATAAGTTTTCGCGATACCTAATCAAGAACCTACTACAGTTGCTGACAAGCTCGTTTAAGAAGTCTTTTGTCGGTTCGGGTTACCCTTAAAAATCCACACCTACCAAGGGAGAAACTTCGACTCGCAAGTTTTCCAGGAGACTTGTCGAGTAATGGGTGGCCACAAAACACGAACAACTTCTTATCCATTTGATTTGTCTTTGGATGCCATGTTAAACCATCAGTCCCGGCTAATATCGTACGATGGTCATGGTTAACACCCATCTGTCGTATCTGCGTTACGACAGTAATGCAGTAGTTTAACCTTGTTCCGGGCTAAACGGTCCTAAAATCAATGGATCACCGTCATCATCATTACAGCTTCAAATGTCCACTGCTGAATGCAGGCCTCCCCTAATGATTTCCACGCGGACTGATCCCTAGTAGTTGACATCCATATGCTTCCGCCACATTAACCAGGTAATTTGATCTCGCTTGACCAATGAATAATTGAATACTGTGACATTGCTTTGTTATGCTAGCACCTACATTGTAATTACTAGTGGAGCTTTCATGTCATTCGTGATTTTTAATGATTAAAACTTGTTAAATATATAAATCCGTCAGTACTTATAGTGTTACAATCGCCATTGTAGTGTATGCGCTTGTTCATTCATTCTCTTTCAGCAGACAATGACAGTCTCGTTTGCACCACATGAGTAGTACGAGAGCCACTGTCACGATGAGAGTAGATGTGCTGGTAGTCTGCCCATTAAGTGCGTGTACGAGCATGTGAGTTATCTCACTATAGGACAGGTCCTACAGCCATCATACAATGAAGTTCGCACTACGATGTAAATAGTTTCTGATAAATACATGTAGTATAATCTTCCAACATATAAAGTCCACCCAATACGTGATGCCATGTGATATATGACGTATATATACATGTACAAAATGCTTATCATTTTAAATTTAACAACCATTGCAAAATATATAACAAAAACAAAAGATAGTATGTTATATTATAATCTAGATAATTGGGTACCATCAAAGATGCGTCAGTGACTCATCGTGTGGACTATTGTCTTCCGATCTGGAGGGTGTAGGTTCAAATCCTGCCACGTACTATGCCTTTTCGAATTTTCGAAATTATACGTAAGTTTATTGGACGCTCTTTTGGTGAAGGAAAACATCGTGAGGAAACCTGTGCACGCCAACGTATAAATCTAAAGGCTGTGCGTGAAGTCGACCAATCGCATTGGGCCCGCGTGGAGGACTAATGACTATACACCCTATACGGGTAGGCTCGTGCCCACAGACATCAGAATATACATTAGACTGGACAAGCCGCCAAGTTTATAGGCAGTCCCAGTGTCGCAATTTCTTTTAGGTTCTTAACTGTGAAAAGTTATTATATTTCTTGGTAAATTTACTGATTCATTGCGATGATGGCATGTTACAATTGCACAGGATGGCATTTTGAAAAAAAAAACAGTAATTTCTTCTAATATTCGTGCGTCTTGACTCGTCTCACAGAGCGTAAACTGGTAGCCAGTGTATGCTCGTTGAGCTTACAGTTGTCGCACTTTAAACGCGGCTTGCCCCATCTCCTGTATTGGCAAATCTGTGGTCGTGCCCCTCTGAGGGGACGTTTAATAAACTGATGGTGTGTGTGTATATAAAGACGCGCAAAAGTTAAGTCACTGGGACGACATCATTTGCAAACCTTCATTTGCTAAGATTCTTCAACAAAAAATGCTAGAATTTTTACTAGGTTGTAGGCTCAAACTGTATCGTAGTTAGTTAACTGTAGGTATCGTCTATTTAGGTTTTCACCGCAGTGTCATGGTATATTATGCCAAAGGACGTAGTAAAATTGCGTGCTAGTAAAATTACTAGGTTTAAAAGACCTAACATTTGTTGCCTTGGGTGGGTGCCAGTGCAGAACAGTTATTGATTTTCTGCAACAGTGTCTCTCTGAAAAATCACACTCAAAACGTGTTCGCAGCAAAAGTCTGTCTATGGCGTCAGTTGGGCAGAATTTTCATTCATAATCGCGACGCTCGCTACAATCATAATAGTAGTGTGCGTGTACTTTTTATTCTCTTTATATGACGCGTTAAGGTCAAAATTAAAATGAATAGTTTTACGTTCTAAATATACTTAAAAATAACTATACGTATGTGTCATAGGGCTCGGACAAATTTTGCTTGTAGTTTCTTCGTAATGTGCGTCTAGTTTGTTTACACAAAAAAGAGGAAACTTACAAAAAAATGTTATCCAAACTGTTGTATGATTTAGTAAGCTACATAAAATTATCAACACCACGCACATTTATGTGCAGTGACATTCCAATGATCTTTCCCAGACCTAGATATAGTTTCGTTCGTGAGATGTTGTCAAATTACAATTTAACATAATTTCCTTGAAATTTATCAGGTCACCTCATTTTGTTTGACCCAAAATGGTTCTATCAATCTTTGTTTATATGTATAACGCGCGACCTTGATATTATGACCTGCTTGACGTTGATCTGATTAAAGTATTAATTTAAATACGCGTTTGTACATTGTACATATTTGCAGTAAATGGGTCAATGTGTGGGCATCAAATAAAGATTAACAAAGAAATTGATTTGCAGCGGATTCTATGATGCTTTGAGCTAGTGTTGACTGCATTGTGACAATTAGATGTAGACGCTTTGATATATATTCATCATCATCAGCTCATTAAACGTCCATTAGTCGTCCACGCGGGCCCAGTGCGGATTGGACGACTTCACACACAACCTTCGAATCTCTTCGCAGGCGTGCATGAAGGTTTCCTCACGATGTTTTCCTTCACCGTAAGAGCGTCGGATAACGTACATTACGTGTCGGGATTTGAACCTCAGCCCTCCCGGTAGGAAGGTATATATATGGTATACAAGTTATTATATACCGCATCATCAGCATCAGCTCATTAAACGTCCCCATCGAGGGGCACAAGCACAGATTTCCCAATACAGGAGATGGCCAAGCCGCGTTTAAAGTGCGACAACTGTAAGCTCAACGAGCATACACTGGCTACCAGTTTACGCTCTGTGAGACGAGTCAAGACGCACGAATATTAGAAGAAATTACCGTTTTTTTCCAAAATACCATCCTGTGCAATTGTAACATGCCATTATCGCAATGAATCAGTAAATTTGCCAAGAAATATAATAACTTTTCATAGGTAAGAACCGAAAAGAAATTGCGACACTGGGACTGCCTATAAACTTGGCGGCTTGTCCAGTCTAATGTATATTCTGATGTCTGTGGGCACGAGCCTACCCGTATAGGGTGATTAGGCTTTAGTCGTCCACGCGGGCCCAATGCGGATTGGACGACTTCACACAAAACCTTCGAATCTCTTCGCAGGCGTGCATGAAGGTTTCATCACGATGTTTTCCTTCACCGTAAGAGCGTCGGATAACGTACACATATTTTCGAAAATTCGAAAACACATTGGTACGTGTCGGAATTTGAACCTCAGCCCTCCCGGTAGGAAGGCGACAGTCCACACCATTGAGCCACCGACGCTCTTATTATATACCTTTCTAGGTATATATTTATCACCTACACTTGGCTCATTCACGCAGATGACTATGAGAGGTAATCTCATTAGGCATTGTGACGTAGTAGACGTGGTGATGAAAGTGTTACCATAAGAAAGTAAATTTAGCCCTCGAACCCATTGAACGCCGGGAATCCAGACACAATAGGAAATGTATTGTGTCAGGCCAATAATATTCTGTATATATAAAGGTCGTTATAGTCCGTTCACAGTTATTTTACCTCTGACAGATGTCATCGTATAGGTTGGTATTTTGTGTTCCGGCTGTCATGTCAAATTTAATTTTTTTTAATGTTTCAGAATTAAGATTTAAATTCTGCCAAAAAGGATTTCGACGCGTTCTAGAATAATATTGCTTGTCGTGCAGTTTAGGAGAAAAGCGAGTTAAGCTCCTAAAACCATTTATAAATTTATCATGTACCGTTTGCCGCCATGACAAACGTGTAAAATAGTGTTGCCAGCAATAAGTTTTTTTGCCGGTTTCCATGGTGCAGCCTGTACTATCATATTGTGAAAAAAATATTGCTTGAAAATCTATATGCAAAATCAATGTTTTCATATTGTTTTGATAATGTGTGTTTTAACTAAAAATAATGATATTTAGTTTAAACAGTTTCCTCTTTATAAATAAGTATTCATTTCAATTGAAACATTTAATTCACAATAGTGGAAATAACAAATAATAAATCTAAGGGATATAGTTAGGACCGAATATGGCAACACATACAGCATTGGAGCCAACATTACGGCAAGTGGTAGAATAACTGTGAACGCACTATACGCCATCAGTGCCTCAAAAACGAACCACCGAAGAGGGTACAGTTTGTCCTCTTTTGTTTAGGTAAATGTACGCTCATTCGAAATATGTGTATGTGTGCTGTCACCGCATTCGGAACACTTTTTTCGATTGTTTTGTGAGCATATTACGAATCTATACTTTCTTACATCACTGTGTCTGACACCTTAAGGCGTCACTGGCGGTCAAAGGGTTAACAAACAAACCACGCACATTATCCATATTGGATAGTCGATATTGATTACATAATTACGCCTTAAATATCGACTAAAATTAACGCGCAACTGAGATGATTATTCAAAAGTTATGTAACAACTGCAACTTGAAGACGATGATAAGAATGCACTGATAAGTGAATGTCATATTGAAAGTCAATGTCCCGAGTGACATAAACGGTGGCGCCATCACTAACTGATAAAGTTGATCGTAGCGATAATAGTACATGGCCATTTAACTAGGTCGGTGACCCGGTTGTTTTGACTTTATCAAAATAAGCCCTCGATTAATTTACGGGAAACACCCTGACAAACAATATTATTGATTGTTATTCCCGTGGTCACAGAGTGGATAATAATTTGGGCGTTATAATTATATTTTTGTCAAGAGTACACATGGACAGAAGAAGAGAGAGAGAAGAAGAAATTAAAATATTCACCGACATTCATACAGCGCCATCTTGTCCCAAACTAAGCATCCATCATGTAATATGGGTACAAAGCAACGGATATACATAAACTTTTTTTATAAATACATACACATCTAACATAACTCAGAGACCAATAGAGACATGTTCATAAACACTAATGTTTGTACTACTCGGGGACCGCACCTTGAACCCTTGGTGTAATAGCCAACTCCTCAACCATTACACCAAATGGGTCGTCGAAATAAATATTCACTCTGAAAACTACAGAATTTGCTTTATCTTTTGTAATCAATACATTATTTGCCTAACTAACGGCAAAGTGCCAGAACCAAAACTTATCGAAAAAAATGATTGTATATAATTTCGTTGCTATTTAAAATTGAACCATTAGTGTAGTAGTGTAATAGACAACTTTTTACCATTACATCAAATATGCTATCTTATAGTTTGTATAGCAACAAGCTTACTTTCAATTTGCGCCTGCTGCGGCCAATTGTCACCGAGATAGCACTGGGCTACTGCGAAGAAGTGCAGTGCCGCAGCCGCCGCACTGCCCGCTGCGCCTCCGATCCCGCACACCGGATGGGGACTTGTCAACATTGCTCTGCAACAACAAACACGAACTCAACATTTTCTTTATTCAATTAACTGTTAACAAGGCGCTTAAATTATCAATGAAAAAAATGTGTTTAACAAAAAAATACCGAGATCAAAATTAATCAAGTTTTTATTAATCTAATATATTATAGCTAGGTAAACAGAAGTGGTTAAATAAATCCTTTATAATTTTGATAAGTGCCAAGTAAAACAAACAAGAATAAGTATAATAACTATTTATAGGTAATAACCGTTTTTAAATTTCTTAAAAATAATATTTTTGGTTTGTAATGTGATAGCGGTATTTTTTTTCTTCAATTTTGAGTGTTTCGTATTAAAAATAATCACGGTAATAAATATACTATAATGAAGTAGTAGTTTTTCTGAGTCGCCTACGATTTTTGAAAGTTATTTTTCTGGTCTACCTTCATCTAACTCTGTCTTCTTTATCATGGGACCACCTATAAAATAATATGAAGATCATATTATTTCAAAGATTTCAAATTTTATCCTATTTTTCAAACAAAAAGCATCAACATCTGTTTATGTACGCTGTAGATATCCATAAACAAACATAAATATCAAACTAGTGTAATCTTTGGAACCAGGAACCAGTTGGAAGGGTTTATTCTACTGAGAAGACTCTGGCAAGAATTTGAAGCGTAATAATTTTTGATGCCTAATTAGAACTAGCGCAAATCTTCAGAGAAGCTGGAAAGAACACCAGTTGACATCTGTCTCTCAGACGCCCTAAATAGAGCTTCAAGTCGTACTCTATGACGTCTATACGTACGTCGGGTAGGCTCGTGCCCCTCGGTGGGGACGTTTAATGAGCTGATGATGATAATACTAACGTACATTAACAAAATGTCTGATAAGTTCTTAACTTCTACTATGTGAAAGTATTGTTCCCCTTTTAAAGATCTATAAAAATTCAGCGACAGCATATGTCTATCTTTTAAGGTTAGCTCCCTATAACATATTTTTTGCTAAAAAAATCTAAAATAGTGCATCATTTGCGAAGGTGTTTTCATAAATATGAAATTTATCACAAGTATTTCATTTTAAACATAATTGCTCTTTACATCATTCAACTTAAATTAATATCTTATGAGATATCGCAGTTTTAACTCTCCTATATATTTAAACAAAGTAGCGGGTTAAAGGAACCGTTAGGCCAAAGTAACTATTCCACGCGGACGAAGTCGCACGCAAAAGCTAGTTAATAATAATACTAATTTATTCAGACACATATATCCATTTGTTAATTATAAATTCTTAATTTAATTTTTAAATACTATGACAGTTTGCGGCCTAATGATCCCATAGCTTATATGTTGTGTGATAATAATAATAATAAAATCATTTATTCAGTTGCCAAACACATACAAAGTTCTTAGTCTAAATTACAGTAAGGACACTGAAAGGTGCCCACTCAGCTTATAAGGCCTGTGCCCTGCAGTGGGCCATTATAGGCTGATAATGATGATGATGTTAGAAAAAAATATCATAACACACACCTTAATATTTCACATCCCACATAAGTAATTCCTTTTTTTTAAATAATCTATGGAAAAACAGGGTAATTTATCGGGATCGGGCATAAAATCCATTTTTCTTTGTTATTTTTTCTTCGATACTAATCTACACAGTAAATACTCAACGTAAAACGTGAAACTCTTCAACGAAAAAGATAATTTATTAGTCAGTGATTCATAGAAGTGAAATAATCTGCCAATCTACCAACATTTTCAAATACGTCAATCCACACGTTGATGACCTACTCAAGGAAAGAGAGGGAAATCTTGATTATTTGACATAACTCAATAGGCAGTATTCGTCACACACACCTGTCAACAACCTGTGTCAGGTATACTTGGAAAAAACATATGACAACGCTAAGACATACCTATAGTCAGGTGACAAATATACTTTTTAATTTTGAACATATATCGTCATCATCACATACGACCCCACTGAGGGGGCACGAGCCTACTCCTATAGGGTGTCTTAGCCGCCCACGCGAGCCCAGTGCGGATTGGCCGACTTCACGCACAACCTTTGGATTTTTCGTAAGCGTGCGCAGTTTTCCACACGATGTTTTCCTTCACCGTAAGATCGTCGTTAAACGTACATATAATTTCAAAAATCCGAAAATACATTGATACGTGGCGGGATTTGAACCTGCACCCTCTAGATCGGAAGGCAAGAGTCCAATGAGTTACCGACGCTCTTTTTTAACATAGGTACTTAAATACACATATTTCAATGCTTAACTACATTCATTGAAAACCCCAAAAAAAACTCGCTTAAAACGTATCTAAATTCGTTATTTTGCGAAATCTACATTTACATATTATATTTTGTAGTAAATATAATAAATAAAATATACAGCGTCGGTGGCTCCAGTGGTGCGACTGTCGCCTTCCTACCGGGAGGCTAAGTTCAAATCCCGACACGTACCAATGTATTTTCGAATTTTCGAAAAATATATGTACGTTATCGACGCTCTTACGGTGAAGGAAAACATCGTGAGAAACCCTTCATGCACGCCTACGAAGAGATTCGAAGGTGTGTGTGAAGTCGTCCAATCCGCACTGGCCCGCGTGACACTAAGGCCTAATCACCCTATAACGGTAGGCTCGTGCCCTCGTGGACGTTAATGAGCTGATGATGATGAGAATGATATAATATATTATTTCCACTTACTCCCTCTAGACGAATGGGCGGCGGCTTCGAGATGTATTGTATTTCCCCACGACATTCAAAAAGTAACTAACCTGATACGAAAATAATACAAGCAACCTTGTAGGCAATATAATACAAAACAAGATACAATAAAAAATACCCCCAATATAGTTCAGTGTAAGTTATGGCAACATTACTTTTTTTTAAGAAAATATACTAAAGATTATGTCAGAAAAAAAAACGATTTTGTTGAGTTTAATGAAGAGTCCACTAACACGATATCGTGACTATGCACAAAATATTTATAAAAATGTCCTCAATTATTTGGTCCAAAACTGTTGTTAGTAATCGTACAAATATGCGGAATTGACTAATGATTTCAATGTTTGTGACGTTAGCGTTAACCTTCCTACAATATAACGACAAAAATTGTGTACAAGCTATGAGTAACAACTACGTCTGTATTTTCATAACAGCAACTAAATATTATCCGAATAAACATGTAGTACGTATTCAGGGTTGCCAAACTTACGAGGTTCCTCGTAAGTTTTCTTAGGCATCTACTAAAGCTTTAATATGAAAAAATAGTGGATCACCGTTTTTGACGTTTAAAAAAAATTACACACCAGAAATCGCTCAAACTAAATTTCGTTGTGAGATTTTATGGTAATGTACATCATATATTTTTTTCGATTTTATCAACTCCATAGTTTAGTAACTTTGGAAGTATCTCTCGCGTTAACTTTTCAATTTATAAAAAAATGATATTAGAAACCTCAATACCATTTTTCTTAGAATTTAAGATTTACACATTGATACCCGACAAGCGGGGGTACGATGAAAAAAATGTAAGTTTCAGATCAATTTATGGGGAACCCCAAAATAAATTAACTTATTAAAACCTAGCGCTTAACAGAATACATATACGTACAAAGTTGGAATAGAGTAGTGCTTATAGAAAAAAGGGGTTGTGTTATTCGGACGGACGGACGGACAGACAGACTTGACGAATCTATTCGTTTGTTTTTTGCCATTTGGCTACGGAACCCTAAAAACCATTGTCGCATTCAGGCGATCATTGTCTGTAGCTACGGCAATCGGGAAAACCCCGATTAATAAAACATTTTGTCCTCCGCGTTAGTCGTTTGTATCACAAAGTAATGGTTTTGTTTAGTAAGAAGCTAGCAAATGTCTATTTTATTTAGTATTTTTAATTATGAAAACGTTTTTTTTAGATGTACGAGGTTCCAAAGTCAAAGTACGAGATTTTAAGCTGCTTAAGTACGAGGTATTTCGTTTCGGGTTTGGCAACACTGAACGTATTTGACAGAGGCAGTGTTGCCACCTTAGCCTTTTTGTAGCAAGATCTAGAACTTTTTAGTATAGGTGAACTTCTTTTTTAACGATTTAGCCCGAAAAGAGCAATCTAGCTCTTTTACACTGTCTTGAAAATGTTAGCAAATATGAAGCTTTCGACAGCTAACGAGTACTTATTTGCTATTTCATCGGTCATGTTGACCTTTTTTTAGACCAGCTAAAAAAACGGCTTCACGACATGATTATTTCAGCATTTTTATGACAGAAAATCTTTTGACGCTTAATCTAGCCCTCTCCCTTTCTAGGCCTTTTTGACGTCCCAAAAAGCTCTTTTTCTAAAGGTCTCTCAGGTGGCAACACTGGACAGAGGGCGTCTTTACATTGTGCGTAAAGATAGCAATATCAAGAATTGTTTTTTGCCTTTTATTTAATAAATTATATTTTTAAAAATTCACACTTTTCGATACCATTTATAACTTAATGTTTTGACACAATGACAGCACGCAGATTATACTATAGCACATTTTAGTGTCGTTACTTGCGGACGTCACCTTCAAGACTTACCCTTGAATCCCAGTTCTGCCGAAGTAATCAGCAGTAGTGAGGCACAACTCCTACTGTGATCCGTGTTTCAGCTCTGATTAAATACCTACTCGGCCATTTCCGCACGCTTCGAGATAAGACAATACATTGATACCGCGTGATCAAAAGCTTGGTTATCGGCTTTAGATATTTTCCCATCGATACACCTGATCATAGAGAGATTATTGGTAAATTGGACCTCCTCTATTCAACCCTATCGCAGTCCACTGCTGGACATAGGCTTCTCCCATTTTGCGCCAGATATCCCGGTCCTCCGCTTTTCTCATCCAGCCTTTCGCAAGTCGTCGGTCCATCGGTATGGTGGGCATCCTACTACCCACAAATGTTCACCTGGTTAATTCTACGTAAACACCCGTTTCCCCTCGAGAATATTTACCTGCCTAAGATTTGGGTTCGTGATCAACGTAATTATCTATATGTATATTTAGTGTTCAGCTGTAAGTTGAGCCAGAACTTCCTGGCATTCTTATCTCTAAATTTTACCTGCAAATACTCCACAATCCCTTTCGGGGAATAATGGGTAGTTGTGAGACTCTGGTGCCATTAACTTGACTTACATGAATAATAGAAGAACCTTACCTACCAAATTTTTTTAAGGACAAAAGGGACAATTTAGATAAATGGACGGAATCGCATTCTGTCGACCAATCATGTCCACAACACGCTATACATCCTGTTGTGATTTCAAATTGAGGAAATGATTATTTTTACAATATGTCAATCAGTTGAAAGTGTTCTGTTCATAGATATAGGATATACGAGATACACAAAGGCGACTTACAGGCATGACAAAAATGTGTATGTATATGTGTTGGTGAATGTCTTTGTACAAGTTCCAAATAGTGTTGTCCACGCTAAAACTTTTCATTATCAAATATGATACAAATCAACGTAGTTTTCGTACAGAAGCAAGAAAATCATGCGTATTTTAACCTTGACGAATCTGAGTAATCAGCAAACTTATATTTTACGACTTATAACGACAGTGACCGATAATAGGCAAAATGTGACGTGTCTTCCACGTGGAATAGTTACTTTGGGCTAAAAACTACAATATCTCCTAAGATATTTATTTAAATTAGAAGATGTTAAGGACAATTTTATTGATTTAAATTAAATACTTGATATAAATAACGTATTTATTTGTATAGGGATTATTATTTATGAAAACATCTTCGCAAGTAATGCATTATTTTGGGTTACATTGAACTACCCATAAAATATAGGCATGTTATCGCGGATTTTTAATAACTTAGAAGATTAAGACTGAATATTACTTTCATACATGACTTTTGCAAAACTTTAACCATTTTCGCAATTCAGCGGAAGCTTTCTGTAAGAAGCTATTGTTTTCAGTGTGATAATGTAAAGCCTTTGTCGGTAAATAAGCTATCTAACACTGAAATATTTTTCAAATCGGAACAGTAGTTCCTGAGATTAGCGCGTTCAAACTAACTCTTTAGCTTACAATATTAACTTAACAATATTAAGATAGATATTGTTAATTAATAAACTTAATACTTTCAATGATTTTATTTATTACCCTCTGATTTTTTTTGAACTTTTATTGAAACGTGTTCGTATGGTTTCATTGCTTAGTTTAACATTTCGTTTACGTGTTTAAATCTAAGATTAGGATAGTTCCTATTAGGTTTTAGTTAGTGTATTAGTTTAATCAATTTTTCCATCAATGCTGAAATGTGTTGAAACCTGAAATAAATCGATATTCTTTTACCAAAATGTAAACAATACATAATTATCTATAATCAATGTTATTTTTACATATTTTACATTATTATTTTTGTTCGGTATACTTCTTAAAAACTTTAAGTTTTTATCGATTGAAATGACGTCACCGCTTTATCAAGCACTAGCGTAAACAAACAATTTGCTATTTTATACATCATTTTCGCGCATTTCAATAAATATCACTCAAAAATCAAAATTATATTGATTATTTATTTATAGGCTGATTTCTAGCCTATAAAATATTACATAATAATTTTCAAATGGTTCAAAAACTGTTTTTTTTACCTGTGTAAAGTGTATTGATTCGGATACTTTCGCCTTGTAAAGTTGCATCCAGGCACAGCACAAGACGTCATAATTGTATAAAGTTATAATTTCGATATTATTAGAACAATCAGCAATATATTTTTTTATGTTATAGGGAGCAAACGAGCTAGAGAGACACTTGGAAAATGTTCAACTCCGCCCAGGGACAACGGTGGCACCAGAAGCGCCACCGCTGTCTTGCTTGCTTTCACAATTCACAATTTTCATTGACACATACAACACACCGGGACGCTATGGCCTCTTACTCGCGAAAACAATAACATATAGTACTTTATTCACCGTTTTTTGCTCCCGGGTGTTTTGTTACTTGGATAATACCACTCATTCCCACGCTTCAGGTATCTTGTAAGCGTAGCACGTAGGGTTCACTCCGGGAAATCCTTGGGCTTTGTTCCAGGGAAATTTAGCTCGAGAAATGTCGAGAACTCGAGAAATTATTATGTTGCATATTTTTCTACATGAATTGAAGATATTAACGTTATGGAATCTTTTTTATCTTAATTAAAATTTTATATTAAAATTTATTTTTCTAAATAACAACGCAAAATTGATGATGTGATTATAATTTAATTATACTTAAATTACAACAATAAAATAAATAAAATGATAATTTATTGAATAATAAATATGTAAACATGAATTAATTCAAATAATAAAAACTAAGAAACCTACAAAACGTAAGAAAGGTGTCCCAGGTCACTGTCCTAGTCTGTGACATGGTACCCATAAGGCTGGCAACATTCCGGTTGTATAGCCAACTTAAACGTTGACCAGAAAGGACCTACTCGCCTGTCACCTGTATACTCGGCTATACGTTTTATTATTATTATTATTTATTTATTATTACATCAATTCACATAATGACTTACAGTTACCCAAAACGTCATCATGCCACACATAAAAAAAAACAAACACTAAGGGTCAATACAATTAATACATGAACAAAAATTCGTTACAAGTTATAAATCTCAAATTATACTAAACGTCAAATTATAAAAAAGTCAGATTTAAAAATGTCAAATAATTGAACATTAAAAATAAAATAACATACAAATAGCAAATTGATTAATAATAAGAGAAAAATAAAGATCTAAGTTAAATTGAAGCGATAGTAATAAGCAAAATGTCCAAAAATTCATACATTATAAATATGTCACAAGACTAAAAATATAGTATATAAATGTCAAGTAATTAAACATTAAAAAATAATGTACATCAGATTGTTTAATAAATGTCAACTGTTGGACACCTCATTTACATATAGCAAGCATTGGTTGAAAATCTGGGCAAAGCTCAACACTTTGACATTGACATATTTGCCGACGCAAATATGTCAATGTCAAAGTGTTGAGCGAGCATATCACCAATTAGGCATAGAGAACGAAAGGTAGGCGCATGCGCAGCGTACTTAGTGCGTGTCTGGGGCCGCCGTAGGAGGCGCGGCAGCCTTCGCGGCGCCACCGTACCCTCCTCATCCCAACTCAATCGATAAGGAACTAGGAGTTCCACCTTACTCAGTATCATTGGGCTATCGATCTTATTGCGTATTACAGATAAATAAAATATAATTGTTTGCATTAATCTCCGGAATTTAAGAGAATTGATCCCTACCATTCCAGCCACAAACATCGACGGGTATAGGTAGGGGTAGTACCATATCTCCTTTTATACAACCATCGTGCAAATTTTCGCTGTATTCTTTCGATCATTGTGATATATTTCATCTCATACGGATCCCATACAATAGCACCATATTCCAGTTTACTTCTTACGTATGCATTGTAAAGAACAAGGGCAACCTCCAATTTACTAAACTGTGACGCAGTTCGTATTACGAAACCAAGCATTTTGCTGGCTGTTTTGCATATCTTATTCATGTGATCATGAAAGTCCAATTTAGTATCTAATATTAAACCTAAGTCTCGTATATCACTTACCCTTGCTAGGGGAGCGTCAGATAAATAATAGATTGCATTATGTGGATGTCGTTTACGTGAAAAAGTAATAATTTTACATTTGTTGAAGTTGAACGGGAGATGGTTCAACTCACTCCAACTCATTATCGCGTCAATATCTTTTTGTAGAGCTACACAATCCGAAGGTCCATCGACTCCTAGACTTAGCTTGAGGTCATCCGCAAACAACAAGCACTTGGAACATATTATATTTTCAGGAAGGTCGTTAATGAAAATTAAAAAAAGTAATGGCCCTAGCGTACTACCCTGACTCACGCCAGATCTAGTGTAATAGACCGTCGACATAAATTTACCAACCTTAACAAATTGCCGGCGATCACGTAGATAATTTGAAAAAAAATTTACAAGCTGGGGAGCAAAGCCTATATCCACCAACTTACGCAATAAAATGTCATTATGAACTAAGTCAAACGCTTTTTGAAAATCAAAGTAAGCCACATCCACCTGCTTACCACAGTCCAACTCCGCGTAGATATAATCTAAATGAGCTATGAGATTGGTCGAAGTGGAGCGCGCGTGTCGAAAACCATGTTGGCTGTCATGGATCACGTTAACAGTTTGTTTATTGATTAGCATGGCCAGTACAATTTCAAACAGTTTAGCAAAAACACACAATACCGCAATTGGTCTAAATGATGATATATCGTTATCACTACCAGATTTAGGGACCGGAGTGACCCTAGAGATCTTCCATAAGTCAGGATAAAAGAAGTGGACAACGCAAGGTTAAAAATATAAAGAAGTGGTTTCATAAGACCAGATATGCAATCCTTTGCCAAAAATACAGGGATACCATTTGGACCACCCGCTGATCTAGATTTAAGCCGCTTTACTGCTTTCATGACATTAGGACCATCGACTGCATTAACAGAGATGTAGGCAGCATTACACTGACCACTAGCAGACCGAAACGCATCCTCAGGGTCTAACAAAGGCGCCTGACTTCGGTAAACAGAGCTGAAATAATGTGCAAAAGCGTCCACGGCCTCCTGCTCTATAACCTCATATTCACCAAATCTGTACACGTTTGTATGCTGTCTGCCATTTTTCTTATCTTTTACGTAATCCCAGAATCGAGCTGGGTCATCAATTAAATTTTGTTCAGTTACTTTTAAATGCTCTTTATAAGCAGAATCAATTAAGTTTTTTACGTGCCACCTGTAGTAATTATATAATTCCTTGTTATAAGTCTTACCTTCGGCTTTATAACGTCTTAAATGATAATACTTATTACGTATGTTACTTATAATATCAGAATTAAACCAGCTAGGGTACATGTAATTAGAACTTCGCTTAGAGAGACGCTTAATTGGCACGTGCTTACTAATACATTCATGAAGTTGTTCATAAAATATTTTTACCGCAACATTGATATCATTAGCGGTAAACATAACCGACCAATCTATTTCGCAAATTGCTGCATATAAATTATGGAAGTCTGCCTTACGCCAATCGTAATTTGGACAACTGTATTGGTGATTGGAAGGGAGCGGAGAGCACGGTGACATCGCTGGCATACCTTTATAGGATTTTAAAGTAACCTCCAGTGGAGGATGGTACACGTCAATAGGTACTAATGGCTCGGTTCCAGCTGAGACTGATTTGCTCAGGACTGAAATTACTCAACACAAGATCCAACATTCCACCACGGCTGTTGCATACTGAATTATATTGTTGTAGTCCACAATAGTCACAAAAAAAATTAAAATTAGACCTTACATTTTCACTACATGAATTCAAATTGAAATCGCCTAGAATTAACACATTTAGAGAGGAGTACGTCATTATTGCATTTTCAATACATGTCAAAACATTAAGATATTGATCATCTTTGTAGTTTGGAGGCAGATAAACCACACCGCATAAAAACTTACTAATGTTTTTTCCACTGATAATCGCAAATATTAGTTCCATATCAGACGTGAAGCCATCAACGTTATTTACATTTTGAAGAGTAAAGCTCTTACGTACAGCCAAAAGTACACCACCCCAACCAACATCTTTTGGCGATCCTTTCGTACAACTACGTACTCAGATGTTAACAATTCACCGTCAGATACAGAACTTGTCAAAAATGTTTCAGTCAAAGCTATGACATCATAATTGCATTGAATAACATTGTTCTTAAATATAATAGTTTTAGAACGTAAACCCTAACATTTTGGTAACAATAAACAAGCTTATGCAGTTTTATCTTTGGCACGAAAGTTCTGGCGCCATGGTTTAACACATATATCTTCCGCCCAGTTGTTTGGAGACATAACACTATCTGCAATCCTGGATGGAACACCTAATTTAAATGAGGAGTATCTTCCTCTGGATTTCAACTCCTCTACTGTACAATCACAACAGCCACTAATAGAGAGGAGATGTGTGCGTACCTGCTCTACAGTAGTACCCTCTTGCACATAATAAAGGTGTAAGTATCTCAAATTTTACTAAATCCCGATACACACGAAAGATTTTACTAAATCCCGATACACACGATGAGCACATGGTCCCCACGGTCCAAACGTTTCCACAGCAAAAGGTTCAAATAATACTGTGTTGGTAAGGTTGGCATATTTACGAACTTTAATGAATTCAGCTGAAGCAGCCGCTGACCCAGCCTCAGACGAACTACGTGGAAGATGAGACGGCGCTAAAGTGTCGACGCAAGTAACATCCCACACTAAAGGACGACCCATCTTCCACGGAACTAAAGTCATTCCATCGGGCCTCCTGCCATAACTCCTCACAAGTAATTAATTTATTATTCAATAAATTATACTTAAATTAAAATATTATCGTTTTCCTTTGTGTTATTTTTAAGATTTATCACGTCTGTCTGTCTGTCCTTATGTCACAGCCACTTTTCTCCGAAACTATAAGAACTATATATACTCTTGTAACTTTGAATGTAGACTAGGTATATAAACCTATTCTATAAACCACATTTGGGTTCCCCATACATTGAACTAAAACTCAAAATTATTTTTCATCGAACCCACACGTGTAGGCTATCAATGTATGTGTATTTTTTAAAATTAAATAGTGTGCGCGAAAGACACCTCCAATGTGTGAAAAATAAAAAATATATATTTGAAAACAAACAACGACATTTGGGTTGAATGATATTTTTTTTATGTTATAAGTGTACCGACAGTCATGGCGCTCACCTGATAGTAAGTGATACGCCAGACCATGACAGAGCGGCATTAAAGGAGACCAACAACTGATAGACAATTATTATCCCCCATCAATGCCGCACTGCGCCCGTCACCCGAGACAACAGATGTTAGGTCTCTTATACCCGGTAATTTCACTAGCTACAGTGCCCTCATCCCGAAACACAAAAGTGAATAACACTCCGTTTCACGGGATGATATAACTGAGGTGGTACCTACCTAGACGACTCAGTATGGAGTCTACTACCTAGTATCCAGTGACTAGTCAGTAGTTTTTTTATACGTCATAAACGATGAACCACTGTTGTCAAATAATACATCTGATTGGCTACTTGAGTTCCGTCTGCACTGGTGGAGGAGGAGGACACCTTGCAAAACGATCTCAAGAAGCGAGAACTAGTTTGAACACGCATATAGCCATACTCAAAAAAAAGAGAAGAAGAGAATTAGTTTGTAAGAAGTAATTGTTGACGAATTGTTATTGCCAAGGTGGCGGAGAATAAATACTGAATCTGGACTAAGTATTATTATTCATCACAAATCCGAAGTGGGATAGATCAACAGCTCACTAAAGGTATGTACGTGCATAAAGTACTTCTTATAAGATCTCGTAAAAGTAACGAACTTGTTATTTTATCAAAATAATTAATAACTTAAATGGTTTTCAGTTGTAGTTGATCAGGATATCTTTCGGTCAGGCTACTCTTGACAAAGATATTTTGTGATAATGATAGATGTGGGTCTCCAATGAATATTGTACTTTAGTAATAATTTAGATTTAAAGCTATTGTAAGACTGTTTTCTGTCCCAAATAAAGAGAAATGAGTATGATGCCAACATCCTTGTTGCCTTAGTCAATCACTACCCCAAGGTAGTGATTGACTAAGGCAACTCTTTGGTATCAATGTCCTGATATTATCGAGGCGTAAAATGAAAATGAAAAGTGTTTATTCAGTTTAGGTCCTTACAGAATACTTATGAATGTTAAATGAAGCTACCACTGGTTCGGCAGGTAGTTTTCCACTGAGAAGATCCAGCAAGAAACTCAGTAGTTACTATTTTCAAAAGATTTGGGTCTTGTACAGAATCATATTTGTTATCAAAATAATTATATAAAGCAAATTATATTCACAATTTTTATCAAATTAAGTATTAGTAAAAATATAATTATCTAACAAATGTATTATTAAGTAGTTAATTTAGATTCATATTATAATAATATAAATCTTAATAGATGATTACAAAAAAAAACAAAAGTAGTGCAGGCGTGGAGATCAACATGTCCATGAGTTTTTGTCATTTATATAATCTTCGATATTATAATTAGCTTTTTTTATTAAAATAGATTTTACTTACATTGAATCCCTGGCTGGTAGACTTAGCTCGGCAGCCTATGCTGTTAGAAAGATAAGGCTCTTGACAGATATAGAAACGGCAAGATTGGTTTACTTTAGTTATTTTCATAGTGTCATGTCGTATGGTCTACTGTTGTGGGGCTCGGCTGCCGACATTAATACAATATTTGTGCTACAAAAAAGAGCTATTCGTTTTATCTGCAACCTTAGAACACGTGACTCTCTTAAGGAACTTTTTAAAGAAATAAATATAATGACTGTAGCATCGCAATATATTTATGAAAATTTAATTTATGTTCGTAAATACTATAACACCTTTAAGAAAAATTGTGACTCACACAATTTTAATACTAGGAATAAAAACAAACTTGCTGTTCCGGACTACAAAATAGGTAAATCTTTTATAGGAAGATGTATAAAGTTTTTCAATAAGGTACCGCAAAATATTGTTGAGTTGCCCTTTCATATGTTTAAAGTTAGAATCAAACAACACCTTTCTAAAAAAAGGTACTACACTATTGACGAATATTTATGTGATAAAAATCCGTGGTCTTAAACTGCTCAGCTATTTCAGTGTTTATGATATATTGATACATTAAGGAATTGTTTTTAAAAAAGGCAACACTGTTGAGTTTTCTTGAGTGCTTCTTTCTCAACAGGCCAAACCACTGAAGCGCTTTTTTTTTTCGAAGCATCAAAACTCATATTTTTAGTTTAGTATTTAAATCGTTTTTTATTATATTTTTGTATATTTCTTGACGTTCATAAGTGCTTTTTGTAAGCCTAATTTGAAATAAATGTTTTTGACTTTGACTTAAACTTATGCAGGGGTAAATTAATTAAATTTTGTGGTAGCTTATTAAATATTTTATTCCCACAAATGAGTTCCCGATGCAATCTGAGATTTGGCACGAATGGCAACTCTGTGTTTGTTCCTAGTGTTCAAACTATGATTATCTGACTTTTTTGAAAATACGTGTACATTTTTGTGTACATAGATGAAACAGTCAAGAATGTACTGAGATGGCAATGTTAAAATATTAATTTCTTTAAATAATGCTCTTAGTGAGTCACGTGATTTAAGGCCGTATATGGCACGGATGGCTCTTTCCTGCCATACAAAAATTGTTTGTAGATCAGCAGCAGACCCGCATAAAAGTAAACCATAAGACATCACGCTGTGAAAATAGCTCAAATACACAAGTAGTCACTAAGATCATTTGGTCAGGGCCACTCCTTGATAATATCTTATGACTACGCTAAGCACGTGATTAAATGCGGTTGATAACCTTGACATATAAATCACCAAAAACATTCTGCAAAAAATCTAACCAAGTCTCGATGGAGCTGCTTGATTATCTCTAAAAAGTAATGAAATCAAGACAAAGACGTGCCAAGTCTAAGGTTCCTTACTGCGATTACTTTATTATTAATTTTATTATGGTTAATGTTGTGTGACTTGGCCGTTGAAGGGTACACATAGGTACAAAAAAATCTTATTGTCTAAGAAAAATTTTACCAATTGTTATACAATACAATTTAATACCCTCCTACCGGGAGGACTGAGGTTCAAATCCCCCCACGTACCAATGTGTTTTCGAATTTTCGAAATTTATATGTACGTTATCCGACGCTTTTACGGTGAAGAAAAACATCGTGAGGAAACCTGCGCGCGCCTGCGAAGAGATTCAAAGGTTGTGTGTGAATTCTTCCAACCAACATTGGGCCCGCGTGGAAGACTTAGGCCTAAACACCCTGTACGAGTAGGCTCGTGCCCCTTGGTGGGGACGTTAATGAGCTTGATGATGATGACAATGTAATACTATGACTATAATCTTGACCTAACCGTCCAGTCCTCAGATAAGTACGAAAGGTAATGAACTTTGTCCATATACCATCCGTATAATATTATATATCCAGTGCTAGTTTGTGTAGAAAGAAAGATAGAATCAAATGAATTCTAAATACTTATAAATAATAAGTTCGCGGTAGTTTGGGGCCAAGTATGTCCTTGATTAAGCTTATCAGTCGGATGAGTCAAAACGAGTCGAACGCTTGGGGCCAAGTGAGTCCCTGATTATCGGCTAGGTGATTCGAAAGCTTTGGTGCCAAGTGAGACCTAATTATCGGCCAAGAAAGTCGAAAGTTTTGCTGCCAAGTGAGTACCTAATTATCGGCCAAGTGAGTCGAATGTTTGGGCCAAGTGTGTCCCTTATTAGATGATAAAAACATATTGATAAGAAATACTAAGCGTAGAGGCCAAGTGAGTCTATTGTTTGGGTCACGTGTGTCCCTGATTGCTTAAAAGAAATAGACCCTAAGCGGAATGGCCAGGGGAGTCACACGTTATGTTATTGTGTACAGGTTTATTAAAATACTAGCGACCCGCCCATGCTTCGCACGGTTGCAATGGTGATATACGAATATGCACGCTCCTGCCTGCCCGGTCGGCTAGAACTGGCGCAAACGCTACGTACCGCAATTTTTAGATCTGTATATTATAGAATAAATATTCATTTAAATCATTTGCTGTAAAGGGCCATATAGATGTATATTAAATAGACAATGTATTTAAGGTATTTAATTGGATAAGGATTAATGCTGTATTCGTTAAAATCGCTTCGAAAATTGGCCATTATTTGTCGTAAAAAGGAAATGACAAAAAACTGTTATTGCGGGATATCCATAAGAGATAAATATATACCATCGCGGAGTTTTCTGTAGACCTTTTTATTGTTTACAGTAAAAAGGCCAGTATTTTGATAAATCTTGTAGGTACTTGATACTCTAAGCTTGTACTTTCAGCCTGCGTTTGCAATGTAAACGGAAAACCTGAAATGATTTACGACATCACATTAGAAACCTCAAAAATAACAGTATTTTCCACTATTTAATGGATGTTATTATATTTTTTAAATCTCCTCTAAATCCGTTGCTTAGTTTTAAAAATTAAGCGCACATAGGGATATGAGGGCAAAATAAGGGACTTTGTTTTATACTATGTAGGTAGTGATTATTGAGCTGCGGCCAAGTGAGACACACGCTCGAAGCAAAGTTGGTACCACCTTATATTGTAAAAAACCATTGGTTGCCATGAAGGATGCTTAAGGTTTAAATCTAATGGGATTAAACATTGACAATCACTTAATTTGGAATTCATATACAGAGGATTAAAACAAGATATGCTTATTTACGTAGCCTAAAAAAACATATTATGACATACTACGCCCATGTTTACGGAAGGATTTTTCTACGGATTTCTGCTCTACGGAAACAGCACGGATGTAAATGATGTTTTGGTTTTCTATAATTATGTAGATTTGTAAGGGAACACTCATATTTACTGAAAAACAAAGTGACTTAACACGATCCGTCCCGACGAGCGAAGCTACAGTTACACCCAATGCTCTATTTATGTTTGTAAGGATTCACCCGAGGGATTCACAGACAATTTTATTATCATTCGAGTGCTATAACCGGAACCCAATATAGTGTTAGACGGAAAAGAAACGACCAACGCTACCCATCCGTAAGCAATTGAAGAGTGATGTCACGTCACTAATATCTCTCTCATGACATTAGCATTGTACGCGGGAAAGACATATTGTAACACTAAGATTTAATCTATCAATAAATGTTGTTTAAACTTAAATAATCATTTAATAATAGGTACATTGTTATATACATTCTGATACATTTGAAAGTAATTATTGTAATGTTTTGTTGTTGTACCCATCAAGGTCCATAATGTGTTAAATGTAAATAACTGTACAACTTTGTAACTTATATGGTGCGAAAAAGGATTGAAGATTTTGTCCTCTTTTTTCACTCTTCTAAATTATGTTTAAGTTCAATGATTTGTTTTAGACTTAAGTAGTCACTTACATGAAAATAAATACTTTACACCAATAGGGATGATGACCTTTTTTTTGTTCTGTTATTATATCGATAGACCGCATAATAATAGAAACATTGGTAAAAAAAATACTCCGGTAACATTAAAACTCACAGAGATTTTTCAATTCTAAAAACACATTAATGGACTTTCCCAAAAACGCTTCATACAAATGGCTACCTAGTTATGACGTCACGCATCAGTAATTTGTACGCAGTTTGTGAATTTTGTACTACAACTATATTAAATGTTTGCGTTACTAAAACGTTTCATAGCAAAAGTTCTTTAAATTGTATGTGTTATCCTTTTGTTAATACATTTTGACAATTAATGTACTTTAAAATGGACTTGCCCATCTAACTTTGTAGACTAATAAAATTCAAAACATAGTTTCAAGCTGAGAGTAAGCACATCGTTATATTTAACCCAGATTTGTAATAATATGAAATAGTTCTTACGATTTAAATACCCAGTCATCATGCATATTATATATGTTTAGTTTTAAGGTAACTAAATAATACATTATAGAAGAAGGAAAAAAAGTAGTACAAATAAAGTCAGATAAATTTCAATGATATAATGTGATAGTCTGAATTTAAAGCTGTTATTGAATTTTAAAATTAAATTGCTGTGCGAATATTCTTTACAATTAAAATCATAAGATTATTGAAAAGAAAGCAGTGTTGTCCGCGAGTCTAGAATAGCCTTTGTCTAGGAGGCTAGTCTGTTTTCCAGTTAAGAGGCTGGAATGCATCTCTAGACTGGGGATTGGTCCGAAAGGTGGAAGCCGTCTTGTCTGGATGGCTAGATAGGTTTACAAAGATAGCATTATTTTCAGAAGAATTTCAGATAAAAGGCTAGATGTGCATTTATATGCAAAAGGCTAGATCCGCTTAAGTGTTCACAAGGTTAGATGAACCTTTGAGTTCACTGTGTTAGATGCTGCCTTTTGAAATCACAATGCTTATAAATGGCATGGCCTTGCAGTTTGAACGTCCTATGGCTTATTGTATATGATACCTGATTATATCTTAATTTACAAAAAAAGAGAGCACTACGTGCGAATTATGATCTGAAACCACGTGACTCGTCAAAATTATTTTTCAGTTTATGGGAGAGCAAAAACAAAATAGGAATAATGCCCGATTCAGAAGTTTCTGCAAGACTTGTTGAATAAGAAATGTAGTTTGAAAGCAACTTAATATGTAACTTTATCTAGTTCTATCGCAATGTTTTTAACCATATTTTGTATGAATGCAAAAACCTAGATGATAAAAAGAGGCAGTGACTTCTACACTTTTGAAACTAGGAAAAGGCCGGAAGTTGTTGGTTCTTTTATAATAAAAATTTGGTGTTAAGATATAAGTAAATAAAATTTTACAAAATTGTTAGAATTGCTAATATACAAATTTATAATCTAAGAATGGTTGGATCGAGATAAGTAAAAATGTGTGGAAAATCTTATTATAGAGAACTACTGATTTCCTGCAGACGTCTTCTCCAGAATAATATCCTTGACTGGGTTAGGTTAAAAACTGTTTTTTGTCATTGTACAATTTAAGTGTCTGTAAAGGCTTCATTATTTTTTATTTATTATGTTTGGGTTTACGAGGACAGATGCGCCTTTGGGTTCGGAAGGCTTAATGCGCCTTTGTGTGGAGGCTAGATGTACCATTGTTCATCTAGCTTTAGAAGTTAAGTGCTATTTTGAACCTAATACCAACCGTTCCATATAGTAAGTGGTGATTATTGCTAATTATCGTATGTATATTTTTCTGTCGAGCGTTACTATGAATAAGAAGGCAACGGCGCATGATCCAGAGCACCGGCGGCGAAATTGCCATAGAGATGCAAGGCAGAATCAGTTTCCTCCTCGTGGACTTAATAAAGAGGTTCCATCTGTTGTTTTGCCGCATGTGGATCAATTACCAAAGCTTTGGACTCGATTGAGAGGCGAGCGGAGCGGCCATTGCTTACTCTAACTGACGCTAAGCTGCAAAGCCTCGAGCATCGTCGTAGTGTTGCACGGCTGTCAGTTTTTTACAGGTTACATTTCGGAGAGTGTGCGATGGACTTACACGAGTTGATTCCACCAGCCCCTTTTCACTATCGGGATACAAGACGCAGGCGAGCGTTCCATCCTTACGTGGTTGACATTCCATATATCCGCACAGCGCGCTATGGCGCCTCGTTCCTAATGCGCACCGCAAAGAAATGTAACTTGTTGCGTCCTTATGTGTTCCCCGATCATTACAACCTGCCGTCTTCAAGGCAAGAGTGAATAGGCTGTTTTAGGCAGACATTATCCATTCTAGGCCGCAATCATCACTTACCATCAGGTAAGATGCTTGCGTCAATGTCTGCCTATAAATGATAAAAAACCAGACATAAGTCTACCAATTTTACGCTAGATATAATGTCTTCCCTTTTTGTCCCTCCACTCAGGCGAACTAACTACGCTAAGCTTGCAAGGCCTACACTTCAGTAATTGTCAATTTAACAGAACCAGAAACAGAAACCAGCTTTATTCCACTTTCATTTGCTGATTCGGGATTAAGCTTCATTTATTATCTCAAATAACATTATTATTAGTGTAAAAACTTGTTTAACCCTTTTCAAAGTGTTAAACAAGTTTTTGCGCCAGGAATGCAGACACAATAGAAAATCTATTGTTTCTGACGGCTTTAGATGTCATTGGCGTTCGAAGGTATATTTATTTAAGATACCTAGCTTTTCGATGTAACCGGCCGACTGCAAGGCCAGACTGTATGTGTGCGTCACTCACACAGGTAGCCAGCCGTTCAAAATATCTAATTTGCAGTCGCGTCCAACAGATTATGCCCTCTTAAGAAAAATACTCACGCTACTAAATCACAAGGCAAAACAAAGCAAAGCAATGTTTATTTTTTCCTCCGGTGTTCTGTGAGGTCATGATAACTCGGAGCTGGGCTATTTGTGTCAAATCATAAGTCCCCCAAGTTTATTATAAAGATTCGATTACCAAATTTATTGGCACAGCAAAACTTAGAGGCAACGTGCTTAGGTATTTTAAATTGTTTGACCAATGAATTAAATATTACCAAAATATTTTAAATACCTTCTGTAAAGTCGGAGGAAAGATCGGAATATACTTTATCGAAAGCTATTTTTTTCTGTGTCTATATGTGCAGAATTGCAGACAATGTGCATACGCGTGGTTAGGTAGGATATAAATAAATATGTGGTATCCAATATGTTAAATTTATTTTAATTTCCATGCTTACAAATATATATAAAACTCATTTAACTTTTTATATAATACCACATAATTCTCTTCTAATATACTTCTTTTGTTGTGCCTTCGTAACGAGATTGTATTTCGTTCATACGTTTTCTGAATTCTGAAAAATTCATGTTTATTAACAACATGTATCTATCATCTGTTTATAGAAATTCTGGCCATATAATCTACCACAAGATACCCTCGGAGGTCTTATCCTCAATGGGTTATGGGGCTGAAAACCTCCATGCTGTTTAACCGACCACCTTTTGTCGCTCAGTAGATAGGATGCACTACGGGCCAGTAAGGTTTGTTTAAGTCTCAAAAGATTTCAATCTCTTATATCCCAAAATGTATTAATGCTTGTGCTGTGAAAGCCTATAAAATGGTAAAAATCATTATATCGAATAATTGTTATTATGCATCCAGAGTTTTCAAGTTTGACGACCCATTTGGAGTAATGGTCGAGAGGTCGGCTGCTACACCAACGGTACCGGGTTCAATCCCGGTGTGCATGATCATGTCTGTTTGTGATGGTCTGGGTGTTTTCTATGTATAATATGTATCATCATCATCATTTCAGCCACATAATGTCCACTGATGAACATAGGCCTCCCCCAAAAAATTCCACGCCGACCTGTCGGAAGCTATCTTCATCCAGTGGGCAACCTTTGTTAGGTCATCTGACCATCTTGTGGGCGGCTGTCTCACGCTGCAATAATATCTATGTGTTAACAAAAAATGAAAATAAGTACCTATGTTTATGCGTTGTTTAGTATCCACAATACAGGCTTCACGCTTAACTCGGGGCTAGTTGGCGCTGTGTGAATGTCAGTGGATATTTATTTATTTATTCCATCAAGCTCCTACCTTCAAACTACTACATATATTCTTTAATTAAGTGATTCCGTTGACAATTTGAGTGGAAATTATAGACGCGGTATTTAAAATATCCCTATTTTTGTATTCAATAAGTTGCATCTTACTTGGTTAAAAATGTACACTTCACCTTTTTTGCACTTCAATTCGCATAAATGTACCTTTAGTCTGGAGCAAATTCCCAAATGCCCAAGTAATATAGGCCCTTCAGCTAAGCCCGTGTCGCAATTTATCGATGTCACTCTGGACCTCGGCATATTAATTTCATAATATCTGCCAAATACTTCAAATTTACTTCGACAGGTGATAAAGAACTACGCGAAGTTCGCCGACCGCTCGTCCTTGAATAACACTTTTGAATGTCTTATCATTTTGATAATAACAATCACGTATTTAGGTTACATTTATACCTATACGGAACTAAGTTAAGTATTGCCTGTTGCTACTGAGCTTTTTAATTTGCCATCCTTATAACTAACGGTAGCAATTCTACGAACTGATTATCCTCTTTGGTATTATTTGTAAAATTAAATATAACTAATAATAATGCTATAATAAATATTTATATACTTAAATCTTTTTTTTCTTTCCATTTTAATATATATGTATTAATAAATCATTACCAAATTAATCGCAAGACAAATCATTGATTATTATCATTGACTATGTTAATCGCAAACTTCAAGTAGACTTGGTTTATGTTACCAAAACTTAATTAAATAATGTGGATGCAATTTAGAAAGAATTATTAAATTATTTAATATAGATTTTACATGTTTTTGTGATTGAGAGCATTTTGCCAGTTGAGGTGCCCATCGACGGTAACGCTGTCGTACCAAATTAGAACTGGTTCGTGTAACTCTTGATGCAAAGTCGTATGAAGATGTTTCACAAAAGCTAAAAGTACGTCAGGCTTTGCTATCTAAAACCAAATGTTTAAAAATGTAGTTTATAAAGAAGATTAAAAAATATATAATCATTTTACCGTGATCAGTAATCTACAAACCTTATTTTCGACATTTAAAAGCCAACCATCGAATTTTAATGTTTTAGCAATAGCAACTAATGCACTTGCAAAAGTTTTGTATTCAGATTCGGATGCAAGGATTTTATCCCATTGTGTTATACCCTCAGCCCACTCAGTGATAACAGTTCCTTAAAAAGAAAAACAAAAATCAAACATTAGGAATAAATCCACACGCGAGCCGTAATAAATACCAGGGATATATATTTTTGTAAATAGAATTTGTGTAATTTATCAAAAACACCTACCGATTACTTTAACACCATGCTTGTGACCGATGTTGATCCATCCCAGAGGAGGAATTGTTATCAAGTGATGACTGAAGTAGCAAAATATATCAATTCCAGCCCAGTTGTAAAAAGTATATGCATCATAGTTACCAGTGCCATCTATGTTACTAAAACAAAATTTACATCATTTTACACCAGTTCTGTCGGTTGCAGGTTTTAAAAGTTTTTTCACAAGTGTTTTTTCACAAAGTTGCCTTAACTATCTATGACAGGACTTTTAAAAGAGAACTTAAGAATTATATGTTTTCATCATAATGCGCTTTGCACATAAATTATTAATGAAATAATTACCTATCATCGTGATATCCATTAGCCATATCGTGACAAACAAGTGTTTTTGGTAACTTTCTTTCATCGTGACGTTCAAGTTCATCCGCATCCGGATCAAAATGACAGAAGGATTCTGGGCCGTCAATGAAGGTCCGGCTGACACCTAAGTGTTTATTTATTTCTATGTTGCGTATTAAACGTTTACTGTTCTGCTCAACTCTATACATAGCGATCTCCAAGCTGGTGGATTTTGTAAGAAATTCTGAATATCATTGAACGTGTCAAGAGTTTTACAGGTTAGTTCGTCTGCTTGCCAAATATAACTCATTTTGGTTTTCGCTAAGGTGAAAATTCACGTATCAAATCACAGTTTATCGCACACTTATTAACGGTTGCATACTCTCCGTAAATTATTAATTTTTTTCACTTAGAATCTATTTCACCATAAACGACCCGTAATAGTTGAGATTAAGTCGTCGGCTAGTACGCGAAGGGTCCGGGTTCGGTGATATAAACACCCTTTACCGGAAAAAGATAAGTTTTTTTATTTCCTAGGAAATTTATTAAATTACGTAGGATTCAAAACAAGATATAAATTTTATTATCTTACGCCTACATTTTCGCAAATTGATAAACTTAGCGAATTCGCCCGTAAAGTGAAATTTACCACAGAGCTACGAAGTTTATTTATTTATTTAATTATTTATTGCGCTCACACAAACAAACAACAAAATAATAATAATAATGGTAATCAAGTAGGTACAATGGGCGGCCTTATCGCACAGGGCAATTTCTTCCAGGCAACCTTAGGATGGAGAAAAAGTAATAAGTTTAAAAAGGGGCATTAAGGTGCAAATATAAACATAACAGAACTTATATATAAATATAAACAGATATAAAATAATAGAAATACATATATAAAATAAAAGTTAAAATAAATACATAAATAAGGAAATATATAGATAAAGAATAATGATACAAGTAATTAAAGAAAAAAGTAAGTAGAAAATAATTAAGATGCATTAAGGAAGTATTTAAAAACTCCACTTTTAAAGTTTTCTATAGATCGAGCTCGCCGTATTTCGACAGGTAAAGCATTCCACAACCGAACTGCATGCACCGAAAAGGATTTATCAGTAAAGCCTGTACAATGAACAGGCATTTCTAGGTGGAGGTTATCAGATGAACGCAGTGTACGAGGATGTGCATCTCCAAGAAACCTGAAACGTTCCTCAAGGTAAGTAGGAGCAGACGGACGAAAGAGAACATTGTAGAGCATGCACAGAATATGAGTATTCCGGCGGAGGCGAATGGGCAGCCACTTGAGCTTGTTGCGAAATTCAGAAATGTGATCAAATTTTCTCAGACCATAAATAATAATAATAAATAGAGCGTCGGTGGCTCAGTGATGTCCACACCACTGAGCCACCGACTGTAATAAATATATACCTAGATGAGTATATAATAAGAGCGTCGGTGGCTCAATGGTGTGGACTGTCGCCTTCCTACCGGGAGGGCTGAGGTTCAAATCCCGACACGTACCAATGTATTTTCGAATTTTCGAAAAATATATGTACGTTATCCGACGCTCTTACGGTGAAGGAAAACATCGTGAGGAAACCTTCATGCACGCCTGCGAAGAGATTCGAAGGTTGTGTGTGAAGTCGTCCAATCCGCACTGGGCCCGTGCCCCTCGGTGGGTACGTTTAATGAGCTGATGATGATGATGATGATGAAATAAATCTGATGCAGAAGTTTTGAAGTCGCTCAAGTTTGTCCAATAATGCCTCACTAAGGTCAAGATAACAAGTATCAGCATAATCTAGTATAGGAAGCAAAAGGGATATCGCTAACGCAGTTATAATAGTTAAAGTTTATAAAGGCCATAACCAAAAGAGTATCCAATAACATCGTTATTCAGAAAGTTCCCACTTCGTCCACGCCACAATCGGCTCGCGGGCTCGCGTGGACTACTAAGGCCAGTAACATATAATCATAAATTCAAAACATACTGGGTAATCGGTGCATATAAACGACCGATGAAATCAGGTACTTTAACTTTAATATCAGACCATCACATAAGGGAGTTGCTTTCAGTGGTGTCCCACGTGGATGTTTAACCGATAACATGTGACTTTCTGGAGCAACGACTTTGCTTTTGTATTCTCGTTTTACATCAATTAAATTTTAGATAAATGTCTGTTTTTACGATAGCTGAGGGCTCCATGATGTAGCGGCTGGCACATTGAGCTGACGTTCAAAAAGAAACTACTGAAATGTAAAATCTTCGGATGGGTGGGCGATATTATCTCGAGTCCCTACGTGTTTCGGAAGAAACGCCAAAAGTCTGAGCTACTTTCGTCAGTATGTATGTCAGTCATTGATACCAGCTGATTCGAATTAAATATCGACATTTTGCACATCCCTAAACACACACACAAACACGAAATCACACAACCAAATATACACTCACATATACGTACCTACACGCACTCATATTCACCCATACACCTATACACACACTAACTCACACACAAACACACACACATATTCTCTCTCCCAAACCCACACACACGCAAATGCATGACTGCACGAGCGCTTATGTATGCATGCACAACTGCGCTTAGATTACTTTTGTAATGAAAAAAAACGCAACATTGTGCTAAACTGTTAAAATTAAAATTAGTAAGCTTTAACTGTAAATCGCTCAAAAGATCAATAGATGACATACGTGATCTTTGTGAGGTCGGTGATTTAATAGCCCTTCAGGAAACATGGTTACTTCCACATAACTTATCATTATTAGGATCTATATCGCATAGTTTTGAATATACTGGTAAGTCTGCTGTAGACACGTCCGCAGGCTTACTAGTTGGAAGACCATATGGGGGAGTAGCTATTCTATGGAGGAAGGGTTTATTTAATAAGGTTACTGTAATAGAATGTAGTAGTACTCAGCTGGCTGCAATCAAAGCTACTATTGGTGATCGTTCTCTCATTGTTTTTACTGTTTACATGCCTACTGATTCCATTGAAAACTTACCGGTTTTTGCCGAGGTATTAGGCGAAATAAGCGCAATTGTAGCGATGGCTGACATAGAAAGTATTTTTGTCTTGGGTGATTTTAATGCTCACCCAAATGAATTATTTTATAAGGAGCTCAATAATTTTTGTTTCGATCAGTCTTGGGTTTGTGCCGACATGATTAAACTTGGCTTGCAACCTAACACTTACACATTTGTTAGTGAGGCCCATGGGTGCAAACGATGGCTTGACCATTGTGTTGTGTCAATATCAGCCGTGCAATCTGTTATAAATGTTAGTGTACTAGAGGATGTTTTTGTATCTGACCATTTACCATTATTGGTTGAATGTAATTTAAATGTGATACGATCTAAGTTAGTGTTACAAAGCTTACCGCATAGTGCGGTCGTATGGGGTGAAAGGAGTGAGTCTCAAATAAATAAGTACCGTGATCTATGTAACAATGGGCTTCGAGACATAGATTTTCCCTTGGAATTCATAGAATGCAGTCGAGGTTTGTGTCATCTGATTGAGCATAGATTTGTAATAGATAGATTATATGATCGTATAGTGCAAATATTAAGTAACGCGTCTATGGAGACAGGCACGAATCACACATGCAGGAGGGGTAGGAGAAGGCACCTTCGCGGCTGGAATAGGCACGTTCGTGAGGCTCACGCGGAGGCCAGGCTTAAGTTTAAAGTTTGGGTATTATATAATAGACCGAGCTCTGGCTTTCATTATGAACAAATGATCAAAACACGTAAATTATTTAAATGTCAACTAAGATGGTGTAAGAATAATCAAGACCAAATTAAAATGGATATCTTGGCGAATTATAGGTCCACAAATAACTTTACCAAATTTTGGAAATCAACGGGAAGTCTAGAGGGTAGGCCTGGTCTTCCTGTTAGTGTTGGCGGAGTTAATGACTCAAAGGATATAGCCAACATGTTTAGAGACCATTTTAGGGTAAACTCGCCACTTGGCGTCTCAACCACTTCAAGTAACCCTACGCCTACTTGTTCGGGAGATGAACCGCCTGTACATTTCACTGCAAAACAAATTAGGCATTTAATAAATAAAATGACTGGCGGGAAATCTCCTGGTCATGATGGTCTAAGCGTCGAGCACCTTAGACATGCTGGGGTACATCTGCCGAGGGTGCTTTCTCTTTTGTTTGCAATGTGCATAAGTCATTCTCATCTGCCACACGATCTGATGAAAACAATTGTAGTGCCCATTGTTAAGAACCGGACGGGAGATGTCTCAGACAAATGCAACTATCGCCCTATCTCACTAGCAACAACTATTGCGAAGGTACTGAACGGACTGCTTGACTATTATTTGGAAAAATATGTAAATCTTCATGATGCTCAGTTCGGGTTTCGACCTGGACTATCTACTGAGAGTGCTATTGTAAGCGTCAAGCATGTCGTTCGCTATTATACGGATCGCAGGACGCCGGTGCACGCTTGTTTCCTAGATCTATCCAAGGCATTTGATCTTGTTCATATGATGTCCTTTGGAGAAAGCTCGCGACAGGGGTGTACCGGAGGTGATCCTTAATGTATTTAAATATTGGTACGCAAAGCAAACCAATGTAGTGAAATGGGCTGGCTCGCTTTCAAAGCTTATTCTATGGAGTGTGGGGTGAGACAGGGGGGATTGACGTCCCCTAAGCTTTTTAACATTTATATGAATGACCTCATCGTGGAGCTGAGTAGCATGCGTGTCGGATGTCGAATTGATGGAGTAAGCATTAATATCAGCTACGCTGACGACATGGTGCTGCTTAGCCCGATGAGGGTATGGTCGACATGTTGAAAGTATGTGAAATGTATGCAACTAAGCAAGGACTTACATATAATGTAAATAAAACGAAGTGCATGATCTTTGAGACCGCTGGTAAACGTCCTGAAAGCCCTGGTAACATTACCCTAAATGGCTTGAGCATAGAATGTATCACTCAATTTAAATACCTTGGCATATCCTTACTAGCGACCTCAAAGATGATGCAGATATAGAGAGAGAGCGCAGAGCTTTGGCAGTTAGAGGCAACATGTTGACTCGCAGATTTCATCGCTGTACAGAACAGGTAAAGGTTACGCTTTTCAAAGCTTTCTGTCAAAATATGACACGGGGAATCTGTGGGTCAGACATGGGTCAAACACAAATTGCGGCATTCACAATTTCCAAAAAAAAACATTATATTTCATTTTGAAATTCAGCCTATATTTAAGTAATACTTTTTTATTCTTATTGTTATCGACACAGATCAGTCTTTCATATTTTTGCCAAAAATTACAGTTTTGATTTTTCATTGCACACAGAAAGACTTACTTGTCTACAGCAGATAATATTAATCTTATTTAAACAATCAAATTATTACCATCTATTAAAAACCCATATATAGTAATGCTCAAAAATGATATTCGCTATTCTTACTAAATAAATAATATTTGAGAATACTTGTAGTTTACATAAAAAAATAATTAAAAGTGATTCACAGAATGGACATTTTTCCTGTAGAAATTTCAAAAAAATATTTTCATCGTTACAACCGTCTTAAATGGTAAATAGATGTCATTTCTTATTTATTATTTCTCAGGATAAATCAGAACGTCTGAAAAGAAGCGACTCCATCTCTTAACAGGACTTTGGCCTACTGAATTTTGGTTTTGAATCAAATCATCTGGTGTTAATCTTTCAAGTAACGGTGATATGACTTCAGTTGTAGCTCACTTGTCCTGGGCTATCTGGAGATGGAATAGAATGAGCGCCAGTTGGTATTACTATAATTGGAAGTGCTTGAAGAAAATCAGGTGAAAAATAGCCCAAGTCTACACTTAGGCTATTTTCGCCTGATTAGAATAAACTAATTCCGAATTAGAAGGGGAACTCGGAACTTTGAAACTGTATTTGAATTTGTCCTTATTCGTAATGCGAACATTCTTCATGGGCTGTGCAATTTAACAGCTTAATCGTTCTAGCACGGATATTATTAGGATTTCTGAATACTCCAGCTTCAATCAAGCTTTGCTTGATGTATTTGGAGTTCCTTTGAAAGGACGTGTGGCACTCTCATTTAAACAAGCTCGAATTCAGAAACTTGGACTCGTCGATCGTATAAGTTTCTACGAGTATGCTCTACAATTAACGCTTCACATGCCATAAACCATCCAAATTCGATACGTCATTTCCCTTCGCAACATGACTGTCACACACGTTTAATACTGAGTTTCTTTTGTTCATGCCTGCTTCTTTTTCTCTTTCTCGGAAGGCTGATTTTAGTAATACTTGCTCGTGGAATCGTAACTATAACAATCACTTAAAGTTGAAACTGTAATACATAAGACATTACATACAGTATCGTTTTAAGCATATAAGTTGCGTGCAAATAGTATTGACCACGTTGCAAGCGGTCATACCAAAAAAATGCCGGAAGCTCATTAAAAGTGGGATAGTTATAAATCATTAATTGGATTTCATCATCTGAGTAACAAAACATTTTTATAAAAATTATAAACTGTTTTTTGGCACTAGAAGAGTAGGTGTCTACAAGAAAGAATGTCTACAGGAAGGACAAATGCAATTATATTAAAGATGGCGTGCTACATTTTGAGGTTAGAATAAAAACGAATTAGATTTTGTAACCAGGTCCTTAATATGCGTAAAAGTTTAGGTCTCATTTATCTATAAAGGGTACATTTACCAACATATACGCAATACAGGAGAGACTTACCAAACACGACCAAAATCTTGTGTAACGCTTTAAATAATGATTCTTCACAATCATTAACACGATTTAATCAAAATAACGAACAAGTGACAGATGAAGTAAACAGTAACGCCAAAAACGATTTAAAAAAAATAACAGTTTCAATTTAAAATTTTTAAATTTTTGCATATTTTTCGGGCCTACAGAAGAAGACAATGAATATCAGCAATATGTTATATGTTTTTATTCATAATTAGAAATGATAATATTTTTATGAACTCATGTTTAAATAGTTGCTTTATTTGTAATGTTCATTTCATCAAAAAAATTTAAACTATTCGTTTCTGGAATATTTTAAAACATGTCCAAATTAACGTGTATAGTATCCGAACAGTCCACGGAAGGGACAATTTCACACAAAGAAGGTTCATAAATTAATATTGTATAATCAAATCTGAGACAATTTGGGTAATCAAATCGGCAAAAAGGTAAACTTGACTTTAAAAAGGATTGCACGCTAATATAATGTTTATGGACTTTATGTGCCTGAACACTTTTTCAACGTTTTTGTGTTTGACCCACATGCCAAAAGGTCGCTGGACACCCTCCGTGTCCAGTACAAATAATATCTTCAGGATGCTGCTGGGACGCCTCGACATTGTAGTGCGTCGGAATGTTTGCGGACAAACAAACCGATGGTTTCCATGCGATTCTCCGCAAAAAACAGTATCCCTGATGAGAGGGTCCGAGGCAGTAACAACAGCATCTTTGATGACCCGGGGGACAGATACACATCACCACTTTGGAGTGTTTCATGCGAAGAGTATCCCGGAACCTCATCCGTTTCACTGATGTAGGCTTTTCATTCAGACGATATAGTACTAACCATAGTTAAATAAGTCAATTTTGTAACTAACACATATGGATGTTAATCTGAAATAAATGATTATTATTATTATTATTAAAAAGAGCCTGTCTCTCATGACACAGGGTAACCTTATGTGAGAGCAGTTCAATTAATTTCCTGTACTGTGTTTTTATGAAATAAACATTTATTATTTATTTATTAGAATTGGGCCCCGTGGTGGGTAATGGCTCTATTTCCCGATAGCTAAGGTGTAAGGGAAGCCTTTGCCCCACAGCGAAACATTATAAGCTGGATAATCTTGTAAGTAAGAAGTGAAAAACGTTTTCCGTTTACCACTGAACTTCATTTTAAACTTACCTCTTTAACCTTATTATATGCTTATAACGCACATTACTTCTTGATGTTGTATCTGTGGGGTCAAGAAGCCGTGAGAGATTTGTATCAGATTGCGATAAGAGATAACTGAAATAAAACTGCTAGTAGAAAGAAAAGATGTGTACCCGGTGATTTATTACCGGGGTACACATCTGTCGTCTCAGGTGAAGGGCACAGCAGTGTTGACGGAAAATAATGACTACCTACTATTATTCATTTTCTTCAACATTGCGTTTGTAATAGTCAGGTGTATCACTTACCACCCGGTGAGAGCACAGACCGTCCCGTTCACTTATGAAATAAAAGAGCATTTGCATAGTTTGATCTACAGAAAGGGACTAGGACTCTAGGTTTTAAAGGATTTCTTTTAATACCTACTTATTTACATTTTTGTAAATACACAGTCATTATTGATGACGACTCATTTGGTGCAGCGGTGGTTGCAGACGTCGGCTGCAACACCAAGTGTTCCGAGTTCGGTACCCGGGCAGTACAAACATTTGTGTGCATGAATGTCTGTTTGTAATAATTTGGGTGTTTTCTATGTAGGTAAACAGGCTATGTGAATGACAGTGGATATTTATTTATATGTTCCATTCAAACCGCCGCGGTCCATCCCAAAACACAGGCGTGTCAGCTATCCACCAACTGGAGCAAATTTCAACTCTCGGGCTATTCGAAATGAACCTGTTGCAATAACTAATAGCCGTAAGCTTCTTGGTGTTCATCTCACTGCCAATCTCAACTTCGGCCAATATATCGAGTCCAAAGCAAAGACTGCAGCAAAAAAAAGATTATAAGTAAAAATATGTTTTTTTTTAAGCTTTAAAGCGTCTGGTAAAGGTAAGCGCCCCTGAAAAGTGTCTGACAATAATCAGCACTGAGAATTTTAGAAAAATCAGTACTGTGTGTACTAGGTGGTAGACTCGATACTGAGTCGTCTAGGTAGGTACCACCGCAGTGCCAGATATCATCCCGTGAAACAGGAGTGTTACGCACTTTTGTGTTTCGGGATGAGGGCAGTAGCTAGTGAAATTACCGGGTATAAGAGACCTAACATCTGTTGTCTCGGGTGACGGGCGCAGTGCGGCATTGATGGGGAAATAACTGTCTATCAGTTGTTGGTCTCCTTTAATGCCGCTCTGTCATGGTCTGGCGTATCACTCACCATCAGGTGAGCGTCCAGACCGTCCTGTACACTTGTAACATTAAAAAAAACTATTTATGTACCTTTAGCCCCTGGTACCTATAAATTGGCCGTCGACCCAAACTAGCAGGTATGCACACACTCAAAGTTCGTACTAACACTTCTTTATCCCATTAATATTTTTTGTGAGAAAATAAGTAACGACTGGGGGCTCTGGGATCTTTGACTATTATGTTTATTTGCGATTTACATAACTTTTATTTCTCGAACTGAGTTGCTACTGCTGTTGGCTGCAAATGGCCTTTACAGCTTCAGCGGGCAATTGGCGAGCGCACATGGCTCTCAGCCTTAAAATTTATGTAACTATTTATTTTTATTCTATGAATACATATGTTTCTCACTTGACTGCAATTTTTTACTTGTCGTTTACGTTTAAATTATTTGTCGATACATATTAATGAGTATTTTCCGGAATAATGTGACTACATTCCCCATCTGTCTATTTTTGACTGCCCAGCTTTCTATTTAACTTTAACTTCATAATAGATTATAATATATGATGAATTATATATAATGAATTACTTCGACTCCCTTCATCCCTTGTATTTACAGTGCAGTGTACATAAGCAAAGTGGCTTGAGATAAAAATTGCCGAAATAGTTCTTCAGGCAAATTTTAAATCATCATTAACTCATGAAACGTGTCCACAGAGGGGCAACGCCTTACTCGTATCGGGTGTACTAATAGGACGTGGTCATCCACGCGGGCCCAGTGTAGATTTGCCGACTACTCGCTCAACCTTTGGATCTCATTGCAGGCGTGCGCAGCTTTCCTCACGATGTTTTCCTTCACCTAACAGCGTCGGATAACGTACGTATAGTTTCCAAAATTCGAAAACACATTAGAAAGGCAACAGCGGAGGGGAAATGTTTTTAAACAAACCATAGAATTGCGTTATTGGCACATCTCTCCCACTAGGTTTCAGTCCCAATGCAGAAATGTGTAATTTTTGTATGGCGCGATCGATGCGGAGATGTAAAGCTATGCGAAAGTTCTATATAGAATAGTTCAATTTTTAATTCACACATATTTAGTAAACTGACCATTGTTAATATTCCATTGTGTATTTATGTGGTTATAATACCTATTTATTTTCGTTTCGATATTTGTTATTCCGAACTTTCATACGAAAAAGAAAAACAATGAAAATAAATTCCGTAATGGTAATTCAAGTGATTTCTTATACAAAACCGATTGATTACTTATACGAACCTCTGCTGCACAGTATGCATTTCCGCCAGGTCCATACCTACCTATAGAATATGATGTTATATGATTTTGACGCTGAACTTTCCTCCCGATTTTTAAAATTCCTAGATTTTATCAAATATTTGCTTCTATGTTTTCAAAACACGTACCTTGGTGCATACACATTACACACACCTAATAGACTACTCTATTATTTATTTAAATTTTGGGGCAAAATTAAAGACAGTATTAGGGGAAATTGATTACAAAAATATTCAAAAATCTTTATTTTTCAAAATTCATTCAGGCATGCACATACAAAGTAAACATTTAGTCAAATACAATTAAAAATTATATCTAAGACAATTTCTGAGCAAATTGACGATTAAGTACTAATAATAATGAAATGAATATAATACTAAACATTTATTATCTAAAAATGAAAATGTCATAAAATTAAATGAGTTGTAGTAATACAAGCCACATATTAAAATCATGAAAATTATAATTCGAAGTATAAAAAAAATGTCAAAAAATATAAACTAAGTACCAAATATTATGATTAAGACGTGTAATACTAAAAATAATACTGGTATCGTTGTCATAGAAAGTCAAATAATTAGCCTAAGAAAAAAATTAAAAAAAATTAGGACACGAAACTGGGAACACTCCCTATTCAGGAGATACTGGAGACGGAAGTCAGCACCTATAGAAGTCAGTTCTTGTCCTGTTGCTGTTCTCGCATTTTCAAATGTAGCTGCTAGCGGCGTCCATATCCTCCTTGATGTAGTCGGCGGCCTTCTCTGCGATCATGACGACGGGCGCGAATGTGTTCCCACGCACCACCTTGGGCATCACGCTGGCGTCCACCACGCGCAGGCCCGCCACGCCCTTCACCTTCATGCGCGAGTCCAGCACCGATCCCATGGCCGCCGTGCCCACCGCGTGCCACGCCGACGTCGCCATCGCCAAAGACTTGCACTTCAAAGCTTCCTTTCCTAACATACCCCGGCACTCCTCTAAATCAAATTTTACAGGACGAGCATTCTTCTCTCGAAAATATGTTGAATCCGCAATACCGTACGCCACTTTAATCGCTTCCGGAAAACCATCCAAATCACTTGCATCGCTGAAAGTCCCGGAATATATCAAAGGTGGGTCCAAAGGATCTGTGGAGTTTAACCTTACCTTACCTCGCGACTCTGGCTTCAGGAGAACTACAGCTATATTTATTATCTCTTGGTTTTGATTAAGCGACCCGAGTTTAGAACAAATTGGGTCTTTAAAGCCTACAACTTCAGAACAACCTTTATAAAATGAGTTTCCACTTGGAACGCATATAGGATATATAGCAAAGTCCGGTGTCAGCTTGTCAGATGACCCGTCTACTGTTAAGTAGGCTCCCATAGTGTTGGTAAAAGAAAGCTCACCGCTTCTATCATATAAATACTGCACCATATCCATATGCTCTTTCTTTTTATCTGAGCTGCACGTACCATTGTCCGCCACTAGGTAGGTCAGCACCATGTGTGGTCATGGAGATTGTCACCAACAGGCAAATCTTTAATGACTGGAATTTTGAAATCTTCCAAATGCTGGCGAGGACCTATACCAGACAGCATTAGTATTTTAGGCGTATTGAATGTCCCAGCAGATATAACAATTTCTCGGTCCGCATAAAATACCAAGTTCTTTTTGTCAGATATGACATTAATTCCGTAGGCCTTGTTAGCCTTGTCTATAAGTACTTTAGAGGCCAATGATTCTTTAAGGACAGCAATGTGGCCTTTAGTTTTATTCAGTAATGCTGTTACAGAGTTCTCGCGGCGGCCTTTTCTGATGGTGTGCGAAAACCGACCAGCCCAAGTTTTGACGGATTAGTCATATCGCTGACGATGGGAAGCCCATTTGCTGGAAGGCTTCTAAAAATTTGTCTGTCGTGAAGGTGGATTCGTTGCGCCCGGTGACTTCCATCTCCCCCTGGCAACTGTGATAGGCCATGAGTTCTGGATCGTTAACGATGCGTTCGTCGGTGAGGTATTCGGTCTTTTTGAAGTATTCCAAGACTGAAGGCCAGTCCCAGTCGTTGCCGAGTAGTTGCGCCCACTCGTGATAGTCGGCAGGGAAACCGCGGGCGTAGATCATGTCGTTGATGGCGCCGCTGCCGCCGAGCACCTTGCCGCGAGGCTGGCTCTGGCTGCCGCCCTTGAACGCCTGACTGGAGTAGCTGTCGTCGACTGTTGAGAACTTCCAATCGTAGGGACCACCCTTTAGTGTGTTGCGAAAGCCAGGTATCTGCAAGATTTAGATTTATTACTGTTAACATTTATTTTGCAAGAACACGTTAACTATACTTAAGTATAGTTAACGTGTTTTTATAAGACGAGCTATCCTCGGGGTCTCTCTTAGGAACAGAATCAAATAATTTTATGTGTAAGAGAAATGGACTGGTCACCTACTTCTCAGAAGCTATGAGTGTTGGAGGAGATGAGTTCTAGAATGAATGCTCTCCGGCCCGATGGAACAACGGCTTCTGAAAAGCCGCTGGTGGAGACTGGATGAGAAAAGAGGAGACAGGGGTATGTGGTGCAAAATCGAGGAGACCTATATCCAGTAGTGGACTGCGATAGGTTGAAGAGGGAGAGTGAGGGCTAACTAGTTTGAGAATACTGAATTAAAGCCCTCCGCAGGTCAGACTATGCTCAGTGTGCAGGTAGCACTTTGGTTTTTTTGTGTGCGGGTCGGGTAACAGTGGTAAATACATTTTAGATAAACATCAATAGCCGAAGCAGTAAGACTAACTCCATCAATAATACAATCGCCCTTATTGTGTTACAGTTAAAACTCACAATGCTCTCGATGGGTGGGTTCCCCCCAGCCTCCACGAGGAGCACGGAGACGTGGCGCTCAGCCAGCCGCGACGCCACCACCGGCCCGGCGGAGCCGCCGCCCACCACTATGAAGTCGAAGTGGGTACCATCTGGAAACACCATTGGATGTTATATGAAAAATATAACACCAAAAGCACAAATTCGAGTTCTGGAGTGGAGACCGCGTCTTGACGAGCATAGCGTAGGACGCCCTCCGGCCCGATGGACCGACGACTTGGAGGCTGGTGGAGGCTGCATCATAAAAGCGGAGAACCGGGATATCTGGCGCAAGATGGGGGAGAACTATGTCCAACAGTGGACTGAGATAGGTTTAATCTATTAAATTCGTTTTTAGATTTAGTATAATGATTAAATTGTTATTAAAAAATTGTTAGAATTAGCTAGTTAATGTCCCAGTTAGAATAGGACACTAACTAGCTGGATCATTTGATTGTCTGAAAAGAAGGCTGATTAGGTGCTTTGGATGCCATGTTAAACCATCAGTCCCCGGCTAATATCTTAGGATGGTCATTGTTAACACCCACCAATGTGCATTTAGTTTAGCCGTATTCCGAACTAAAGAAAGAAAGAAAGAAAATTGTTTAAAGGTTGATAAGAACCTAAAATCGAAATCTGCAGAACGAGGTCTCCACTCCACAACTCGAATTTTAATAATTGCAAAACAAAGTGCTTAAGTGGTTTTGGTTTGTTTAAGTGCTATATTTTTCATAGTACAGCCTTAAATGTCCACTCTTGAACGAGAGCCTACCCTAATGATTTCCACGCGGATGGATCCCTAGCAGTTGACATCCATCGGCTACTCATTTGATCTCGACCAATGAACACTGTAACATTGCTTTGTTATGCTTGCACCTACATTGCGATTACTAGTGGAGCTTTGTTATCGATCGTGATGTTTAATGATTAAAACTTGTTTGATATATAAATCCGTCGATATAGGATTAGATCCGCCATCATATAATTAAGTTGCACTACGACGTAAAAGTTTTTGATAAATACATATAAATAATCTTCCGACATAATTAGTACACCCAATACGCTATACCATGTGATATATGACGTAAATAAACATGTTCAAAATGCTTATCTATGTTCAAAATGCTTATATATAATTGTGTAGGTACCATCAAAGTGTGCGTGCGTGCGTGCGTGCGTGCGTGTGTGTGTGTGATAAAGACGCGCATAACCTTTATCTGCTAAAAAGTTATCAACCCTACACGGGTAGGTTCGCTCGTGCCCCTCGTAGAGACGAACGTGCGTGCATGCAAGCGTGCGTGCGTGTGTGTGTGTGTTTTATGGGAGTGCGCGTGCGTGTGTGTGTGTGTGTGTAAAGACGCGCAAAACCTTCATCTGCTAAAAAGTTATCAAGAAATAATAACGCTACAATATTTTTATTTGGAGATACGTGTTAGTCACTGTTACTTTGCACCCAAGACATGCTTAATTACTAGGTTGTAGGCTTAAACTGCATCGTAGTTAGTTACTTTAGGTATCGTCTACTTAGGTTTTGTGAGATATTATGTACGTACGACGTAGTAAAATTGTGTGCTAGTAAAGTTACTAGGTAAAAAATACCTAACATCTGTTGCCTTGGGTGACCAGTCAACATCAGCTCATTAAACGTCCCCACCGAGAGGCACTAGCCTACCTGTGTAGGATGTACAGGCCTTAGTCGTCCACGTGGGCCCAGTGTGGATTGGCCGACTTCACGCACGACCTTTGAATTTTTTGGCAGGCGTGCGCAGGTTTCCTCACGATGTTTTCCTTTACCGGAAGAGCGTCGGATAACATAGGTACATATCATTTCGAAAACACTTTGATACGTGTCGGGATTTGAACTCAGCCCTCCCGGTAGGAGGAACATTCCACACCATTGAGCCACCGACGCTCTTCATCTTTGGGTGACCAGCACAGAGCAGTTATTGATTTTCTGCAACACTGTACCTGTCCCTGTGAGCGTCGATGGCTCATGGTGTGTGGACTGTCGCCTTCCAACCGGGAGGGCTGAGGTTCAAAATCCGACACGTACCAATGTATTTTCGAATTTTCGAAAAATATATGTACGTTATCCGACGCTTTTACGGTGAAGGAAAACATCGTGAGGAAACCTTCATGCACGCCTGCGAAGAGATTCGAAGGTTGTGTGTGAAGTCGTCCAATCCGCTCTGGGCCCGCGTGGACGACTAAGGCCTAATCACCCTATACGGGTAGGCTCGTGCCCCTCGGTGGGGACGTTTAATGAGCTGATGATGATGATGATGTACCTGTCATGGGCAGGCCTGTAACTAACCATCAGGTGAGCAAACTGTAGTGTCACAAAATTAGATAAACCATAAACTAATTCGTCCATTGGGTTTAATACACTATATCAATAGATGAGATGCACTATCTCACTCAAAAAGTGTCCGCGGCAAAATTTTCTTACTAATACTCTTTAGTACTCTTACCAGCTAGAGCCAGTTGTACTGTCACTCGTGTGACAGAGTGTTTAAGACCAAATTTGGCCTAGCGAGCCATATAAGGGCTCATCATCATCATCAGCTCATTATACGTCCCCACCGAGGGGCACGAGCCTATCCGTATACGGTGATTAGACCTTAGTCGTCCGAGCGGGCCCAGTGCGGATTGGACGACTTCACACACAACCTTCGAATCTCTTCGCAGGTGTGCATGAAGGTTTCCTCACGATGTTTTCCTTCACCGTAAGAGCGTCGGATAACGTACAAATATTTTCAAAAATTCAAAAACACATTGGTACGTGTCGGGATTTGAACCTCAGCCCTCCCGGTAGGAAGGCGACAGTCCACACCATTGAGCCACCGACGCTCTCATAAGGGCTCTTACCCGGAAAGAAAAATAATTATGCAAAGGTCGCCGTCGTCGAAAACGATAAGGATATATATATATGACGCGTTAAGGGCAAAATTCAAATGAAGAATTTGACGTTCTAAATTTGTACTTAACACTAATGTACGAATAGGTGTCATAGGGCTCGGACTTTTTTTGGTTGAGATTTCTTCGTGATTGAGCACATAGCAATGATATTCTGTATATATAAAGGTAGATACGCCATCCGTGCCTCAAAAACGAACCGCCTAAGAGAGTACAGTTTGTACTCTTTTGTTTAGGTAATAATGATAACATAGGCGACATTTTAAATTCATATTATAGTATACATATATAAGCTACAGTATTTTTTTTAAATATAAAACAATTTGTAAAGAAATACATATAAACACAGATTGATAAAGTAAATTGTATTGTCAGAATCCAGCCTTCTCTCTCCTACATTGTTGCTGTGCCCGACAGGGTCGTACAAGTAATAAAGGATCTCCTTTATTATTTGTAAGTCCACCGTGTAAATACTATGGAATGCAATAAAAAATGAGTATAGGTAAATGTGTTCGAAATTCGAAATATGTGTATGTGTGCATTCGGAACACTTTTTTCGATTGTTTTGTGAGCATATCACGAATCCATAACATCATTGAGAAAGAGAAAGAGAAAAGAGAAAAATGATTTATTTTAGCAATAATTTCACAATAGATATTGAGATCATTGGCACACAGTTTGTTTATTATTGATCTAAGATCACAAAAAAATGGTTTCCATACTATTGTTTTATTTTTGTAAGCAACAAAGTATCAACACCACACACATTTATCTGCAGTGACATCCAAGCTCCTAGAGCAAGAGCAAGCAATAGAGCGTCGGTGGCTCAGTAGTGTGACTGTTCGCCTTCCTACCGGGAGGGCTGAGGTTCAAAAATCCCGACACGTATCAATGTTTTCGAATTTTTCAAAAATAGATGTACGTTATCCGACGCTCTTACGGTGAAGGAAAAACATCGTGAGAAACCTTCATGCACGCCTGCGAGAGATTCGAAGGTTGTGTGTGAAGTCGTCCAATCCGCACTGGCCCGCGTGGACGACAAAGCCTAATACCCTATACGGGTAGGCTCGTGCCCCTCGGTGGGGACGTTTAATGAGATGATGACATTCCAATGATCTTTCCCAGACCTAGACATAGTTTCGTTCGTGAGATAAGTCGTCCAATTACAATTTTACAAAATTTCCTTGAAATTTATCATGTCACCTCATTTTGCCTGATGCGAAATGGTTCTATCAATCTTTGTTGATATGTGTAACGCACAACCTTGAATTTGTGACCTACTTGACGTTGTACGGATTATAGTATTAATTTATATAGGTGTTTGTACATTGTACATATTTGCAGTTAATGGGTCAATGTGGGCATCAAATAAAGATTAACAAAGATATTGACTTGCAGCGGATTCTATGACGCATTGAGCTAGTGTTGACTGCATTGTGACAATCAGATGTAGACTGCTTTGATATATATTGTTAACAAGTTATTATATACCTGTCTAGGTATATTTATTACATACACTTGGCTCATTCCTTCAGATGCTTACGCTAAACGCGACGAATTAAAAAGCCCGAACACTCGTGGTCATTCAGTATAATTATGTCGATGGTAAGCTCACGTGTGCACAATGTGCTCGTGAGTTTACTGCAAAGATCGGCTAGATTAGCCATCTTCAAGCGCATGTGCGCCGTACTGTTTAGGAGTCAAAATGGTCGCCATGACCGAAAACGGTCAGATCGTTCATTCATTCACAGATGCTTAATGAGATTACCGTGGACGTGGTGATCAAAGTGTTACCATAATAAAGTAAATTTAGCCCTTTAACAAACAAAGCATGCAAATTATCCATAATGGTTGGTCGATATTGATTACATAATTATGCCTTAAATATCGACTAAAACAACGCGCTGCGATGATTATTCGAGTTATATAACAACTGCAACTTGAAGAGGATGATAAGAATGCACTGATAAGTGAATGTCATATCGAAAGTCAATGTCCCGAGTGACATAAACGATGGTGGCACCGTCACTCACTGATAAAGTTGATCATGGCGATAATAGTACATGTACAAGTTTTAATGCAGATATCGGCCTGTACATAAAATAAGTTTTAATGCAAATATCGGCCTGTACATAAAATAAGTTTTAATGCAAATATCGGCCTGTACATAAAATAAGTTTTAATGCAGATATCGGCCATTTAACCAGGTCGGTGACTCGGTTGTTAGTCTTGACTTTATCAAAATAAGCCCTCGATTAATTGACAGGAAACACCCTGACAAACAATCAACGGTGGATCCAGGGGAAGGGACATGGGGTCATGACCCCCCCTCTCCCCTGAACTATTTTTAAAGTACTATGCTAACGTAAATTAACAAAATACCGTATAAGTTCTTAACTTGACTACTACTATGTGACCCCCTCCTGGCGCCTAACCTGGATCCGCCCTTGCAAAACATAGGGGAAAAATCTTAAGTGTTATAATTATGTTTTTGACATCTTTTAATGCAATGAAAAGTATACATAGACAGAATTTCAAAGAAAATAATAATAAAATATCCATTCACACAGCACGCTCTAGTCTCAAACTAAGCATCCATCATGTAATATGGGTACTAAGCAACGGATAAACATACACATATATTTTTGCAAATAAATACACATCTAAAAAAGAAACACCCAGACCATTACAGACAAACATGTTCATGATCACTAATGTTTGTACTAGTCGGGGACTGCACCTGGAACCCTGGGTGTAATAGCCGACTCCTTAACCAGTACACTAAATGGGTCGTCAAAATAAATGTTCACTCGGAAAACTACAGCAAAACACTTTGTTTGGTTATAAAACACTAACTACCGGCAAAGTGCCAGAGCCAAAACTTATCGAAAAATTTGATTGCATATAATTTTGTTGTCATTTGAAATTAAACCCTTGGTGTAGTAGTGTAATAGACAACTTTTCAACCATTACACTAAATATGCTATCTTATAGTTTGTGTAGCAACAAGCTTACTTTCAATTTGCGCCTGCTGCGGCCAATTGTCACCGAGATAGCACTGGGCTACTGCGAAGAAGTGCAGTGCCGCAGCCGCCGCACTGCCCGCTGCGCCTCCGATCCCGCACACCGGATGGGGACTTGTCAACATTGCTCTGCAACAACAAACACGAACTCAACATTTTCTTTATACAGTTAGTTCTTAATATGTCACTTGAATTATCAATTAAAAAAATATGTTTAACAAAAAATACCAAGATTGTTTGATCTCGGTATAAAAAAAAATATGTTATAACGTAATTTTTTTATTTGTTAGGTAAATAGAAATGGTTAAATAATTATTATATAATTTTGATGTTGGAGGCAAATAAAACCAACAAAAATAAATATAATTACTATTTATGGGTAATTACAATTTCTAATTTCTTGGAAAAAAATGTTTTTGGATTTTATTTGTTAGCGGTTTTGTGATGAGTGATTTATATTAAAAATAATCACGGTAATAGATATACCATAATGAAGTTGTTCTAAGACGCCTACGATTTTGAAAGCTACCCACTATATTTCTGGTCTGCCTTCATCAGACTCTGACTTCCTTATCATGGGACCACCTTTGAAAGTTGCTCTTTCCAGCAAAAAAAAACCATCAAAATCGGTTTATACTCGTACATATACGATGTAACAAACAAACAATGTTAACTAGTGTAAATCTCCTACCAGTCGGAAGGTAATTCTACTGAGAAGACTCCGGCAAGAATTAGAAACATAATAATTTCTGATGCCTAAGTAATTAGAGCCAGCGCAGATCTTCAGAGAAGCAGATCTGGAAAGAAGATCAGTAGATATCTGTCTCTCAGACGCCCAAGAGCTTCAAGTCATACTCTAAGACGCCTGTGCATATATTTAAGTAAATGCCTTTTTTATGCTGCTCCCGTCTATTAACAGCTTCACCGAGTTAGTGCCAGTGCTGTGTTACTGACCACGTTACCCCACACACTGGGACGCTTTCCCCGTGTACAAGGCTACCTAACCCCCTGCAACAGCCTAAGACGATACATATTTAAACCTTAATCTGGGATGCCATAAGGCTCATTGAATGGTTTTATGTCTGATCTGTAGTTAAATGACAACATCAAATGTCCATAAAAATGGTGTTTGTCTTAAAAATATGCAAAAATATTGTCTACATGCCTAAGGCGCGTCGTAAGGATACGGGTAGGCTCGTGCCCCACCGAGGGGTACGAGCCTACCCGTATAGGGTGATTAGGCCTTAGTCGTCCACGCGGGCCCGGTGCGGATTGGACGACTTCACACACGACCTTTGAATCTCATCGCAGGCGTGCATGAAGGTTTTCCTTCGCCGTAAGAGCGTCGGATACCGTACATATAATTTCGAAAATTCGAAAACACATTGGTACGTGGCGGGATTTGAACCCCAGCCCTCCCGGTAGGAGGGCGACAGTCCACACCATTGAGCCACCGACGCTCTCGAAAACATAATAATTAATAATAAAACTGATTTATTTAGACACATATATCTATTTGTTAATAGCTATGATATGCGAGAAGGTCTGTGCCCTGCAGTGGCGTTTTAGGCTGATAATGATAATGATGTTAGTCGTTAGAAAAAGCCATCATATCATAACATAACACACACCTTATTATTTCACCTCCCGCATAAGTAATTCCTTTTTGAAAAATAATCTACGGAAAAGAGGGTAATTTATCGGGATCAGGCACAAAAATACTTGGCTGTTTTTTTTACTAGATACTTATCTACACAGAGTAACGCTACTCAACGTGAAGCGTGAAACTCTTCAACGAAAAAGATTATTTAACGCGCGTATTTATTAGCGAGTTATTTATAGAAGTGAAATAATTTGCCAATGTACCTGAATTTGCAAATAAATACAAAAGTTTCATACAAAATTACTTTTATCAGCCAATCTATATATTGATGAAATGATGACCTACTCATTAAGAAAACAGCGAAATCGTGAAATATTGATGATTTGACACAACTCAATAGTCAGTATTCGTGTTGACCCACGCCTATCAACAACCTGCGTCAGATGAGTATTCTTGGAAAACATATGATAACGCTAAGACTTATACCTATAGTCAGGTGACAAATATACTTTTTCATTTTTTGACATACATCATCATCTCAGCTCATTTCGTCCCAACCGAGGGGCAGCTGGATGAGAAAAGCGGAGGACCGGGATATCTGGCGCAAAATGGGGGAGACCTATCCCCAGCAGTGGACTGCGATAGGTTGAAGAGAGAGGGGGCACGAGCCTAACCGTAAAGGGTATATACGCGGACCCAGTGCGGAGTGGCCGACTTCACGCACAGCCTTTAAATCACTTTAGGCGTGCGCATGTTTCCTCACAATATTTTTTTTCACCATAAGAGCGTCGAATAAACGTACATAATTTTGAAAATTTCTAAAAGACTGATACGTGGCGGGATTTGAACCTAGACCCTCCAGATCACAAGGCAACAGTCCACACCAATGAGCTATGCTATGTATGGTGCTCTTTTTTAACATATATAAATACTCATATTTCAACTGTTTCAATGCAAATATTAAGCATCGAAACTCTACAAAAAAAAACCTCAAAACGTATCTAAATTTTTAACTTTGCGATATCAACATCTAACCTAGGATATTAAAACTCACTATTAAAATGAAAACATATTCATTTTTACTTTAGAGGCAAATATACCCACCACAACAAACAAAATCCAACGGCTACAAAATTTTGAAAATAATCTAGGTCCACAACTTTGTATGTAAATTTTTATAGCATATATACAGATGAGCATTTTGTCTGCCATCTCACCTGATGGTAAGTGCATGGAGACGAAGATGGAACTTGCTCAACCTGTCATCTATTCACTTTTGCCTCTAGGGCCAGGTTATAATGACCAAGAAAAGATACATATATATATTAGTTTTCGAAGTAAACATAAATAATAATGTTATTTCCACTTACTCTGCTAGATGAATGGGCGGCGGCTTCGAGATGTTTTGTATTCTTTCCCCACGACAGTCAAAAAGTAACTAACCTGATCAGTACGAAAATAATACAAGCAACCTTGTAGGTAGTTAAATAAAAAACAGACACAATTAAAAAATACCCCCCAATATATTTCAGCGTGAGTTAAGGCAACATTACTTTATTTTTTTAAATATACTAATTTTTATAGCAGAAAAAAAACGATTCTATCAGTTTTTGCGAATTGCTAACTTAAATGAAGTATCCACCAACACGACAACTATGCACAAAATATTAATTTAAATGTCCTCCATCATTTTATCCAAAAGTGTGTTAGGTAAACGAATAAATATGCGGCTAATGATTTGAATTACTTCTAATGTTTGTGACGTTTGAACCCTTACCTATTTACAATACAAAGACAAAAATTGTGTACAAGCAACGAGTAACAGCTATTGACAAAATAAATGGCAAACGCCTGTTTTTTCATAACAGCAACCAAATATTATCCGAATTAACATTGTAGAACGTATTTGACAGAAGGCGTCTTTACATTGCGTAAAGATAACAATATCACGCATTATCTAATACGATTGTATTATGACATAAAACTTTTGCAAAATCCATGAAAAGTCTACATAATTTTTATAGAATTCGATTAGGTAGACAATACTAAATTTTCTGTAACATTTAACAAGTAGGTATTTGTGTGTCTATTATTATTATTAGTAGTAGTATTATATTAAATAAATTATATTTATGAAATTCACACTTTTCGATACACTTTTATCACTTAATGTTTTGGCACAATGACAGCACGCAGATTATAATGTAGCACATTTTTCGTGTCGTTACTTGCGGACGTCACCTTCAAGACTTACCCTTGAATCCCAGTCCCGCCGAAGTCATCAGCGATAGAGAGGCCCAACTCCAACTGTGATCCGTGTGCCCTCAATGATTTCTCAGCTCTGATTAAATACCTACTCGTTCATTTCCGCACGCTCCGAGATAAGACAATACATCGATAACGCGTGATCAAAAGCATGGTTATCGGCTTTAGATCTTTTCCCATCGATCCTAGAGAGATTATTGGAAAATTGGTCCTACTACCTACAGTCTGGCTAATTTTCACCTGGTTAATTCTACATGAACGCCCGATTTCTATCGAGAAAAGTTATCTGCCTAAGGTTTGTTCGTGATCAAGTTCATTATCTGCGTACGTTTATATATTTAGCTGTAATTTGAGCCAGAACTTTCTGACTTTGTCATCCCTAAATCTTACCTGCGAGTACTCTACAATTCCTATCGGGGAATAATAGATAGTTGTAGGACTCTCATGTCATTTACTGAACTTACATAAATAATAGAAGAATTACGTACCAAGATTTTTAGAAACAAAAGAGATAATTTGGAAAAATGGCTATCCATTCATACCTACCATTTGTGCCATGAAACAAAAACAACTGGTAGACATGCAGACACATGAGATGTGTAATGATTGAGATTAAGACGTCGGCTTGTACACCAAGGGTGCCGGGTTCGGACATATATACCCTTTACCGGAAAAAAATAAGAACCGCAATATTTGTATTTTCAAGGAAATTTATAAACTTTAGTAGGATTCGAAACTAGATGTAAATTGTATTATTTTACGCCTATATTTACGCAAATTGATAAACTTACTGAAATCCCCCGTAAAGTAAGAAGAGTGAAATTTACCACAGAGCTACGAAATTTTAAAGTGGCCATAACCAAAATAGTTTCCAATAACATCATTGTTCAGAAAGTTCCCTCGTCGTCTACGCCACAATCCGCACGCGGGCTGCGTGGAATACTCAGGCCAGTAACATATATAATTAATACAAAAACACTTATAATAATTCTTTATTTCACAGATAATAAAGATCCATTTATGTTTAGTAACAAAAAGGGAACTTATAAATATGTTAGTAGCATCACTGAGTAAAAAATAAATTAAAAGGATTAATACAATTATTTATGGGTAATCAGTGCATATAAACGACCGATAAAATCAAGTTCTTTAATTTTAGACCATCACATAAGGGAATTGCTTTTCAGTGGTGTCCCACGTGGATGTTTAACCGATAACATTCGACTTTCTGGGCAACGACTTTACTATTCTATTCTCGTTTACATCGATGAAATTTTAGATAAATGTTTCAGTTTTTGCGATAGCTGAGGGCTCGATGACGTAGGGGCTGGCACGTTCAGCTGACGTTCGAAAATAAACTAGCGCAATGCAATGATATTCTTATATATAAAGTAGATACGCCACCCGTGCCTCAAAAACGAACCGCCAAAGAGGAAACAGTTTGTAGACTCTTTGCTTAGGTAAATGTACGCTCATTCGAAATATGTGTAAGTGTGCTGTCGCTGCATTCGGAACACTTTCTTCAGTTGTTTTGTGAACATATCACGAATCTATACTTTTTACCTCATTGCTGCAATGTAAAATCATCGGATGGGTGTGCGATATTATCTCGAATCCCTACGCGTTGTTGCGGACAACACTTTTTGAAGGTGTTGAACAAGTTTTTACGGCAAGAATGCAGACAATAGAAATTCTATTTTTTCTGACGCCTTTAAATGTCATTGGCAATCAAAGGGTTAAGAAAAGTGCGTTACCACTTACTCCCAAGGCAAAACAAAGCAAAGCGTTGTTTTTTTTCGGTGTTCTGTGAGGTCATGATAACTCCGAGCCGTGCTACTTGTAAAAGATCACTTACAAAGATCTAATTGACGTTTTATTATGAAGATCCGATAACCAATTGTACAGCAAAACTAAGTGGAAACGTGCTTAGGTATTTTAAATTGTTTCACCAATGGAATATACTTTTACGAAAGTTAATTTGTCTATGTATACAGACAATGTGTATGCGTGGTTAGGTAGGATATAAATAAAGATTTGGTATCCAATATATTAAATTTATTTAATTTCCATGCTTACAAATATACATAAAACACATTTAACTTTTCTATAATACTCTTGTAATATACTTCTTTTGTTGTGCCTTCGTAACGATTGTAATTCGTTCATACGTTTTCTGATTCTAAAAATACATAAGTAATATTAACAACGGATCCAGGGAGGGTCATGGGTCATGACCCCCCTGAGCTATTTTAAGCTCCCCTGAGCTCTTTTACTACTATGTGACCCCCTCCTGGCGCTAACCTGGATCTGTATTAGCAATATGTACATAGCTATCATCTGTTTAAGAAAATACTAGCCATTTAATCTACCACATGATCAGGCCTCAAGGTCTTATCCTCGATGGGTTCTGGGCTGAGAACCTCCTTGCAATGACCACCTTTAGTCGCACTGTACATAGGATGCACCACGGGCCAGTAAGGTTTGCTTAAGTCCCGAAAGATTTGAATCTCTCATATCCCAATAAAAATGTAGTAAATATATAGCCCAAAAATTATTCTTGCTTAAGCTGTGAAACCCTTCATCATCATCAGCTCATTAAATGTCCCCACCGAGGGGCACGAGCCTACCCGTATGAGGTGATCAGACCTTAGTCGTCTCACGCGGCCCAGTGCGGGTTGGACGACTTGCACAGTTCCTCACAATGTTTCCTTCACCGTGTGAAACCCTTAATGGTAAAATCATTATCTCGTATAATTAATATCAATATATTTGTTATTAATGTTATTATGCAAGACAATGTATGTTGCGGATTCAAACCCAGGGTTTGAAGTAATTCCACCACTTAATACCTTTAAATTATTACATTTATGGGATTCCGTTGGCAATTTGAGTGGAGATATAGACGCGGTATTTAAAATATCGCGTTTTTTATTCAATGAGTTGCATCTTACTTGGTTAAAAATGTACACTTCACCATTTTTGCACTTCAATTCGAATAAATTTACCTTTAGTCTGGAGCAAATTCCCAAATGCCCAAGTAATATAGGCCCTTCAGCTAAGCCCGTGTCGCAATTTATCGATGACACTCTGGACCTCGGCATATTAATTTCATAATATCTGCAAAAAACTTCAAATTTACTTCGACAGATGATAAAGAACGACGTGAAGTTCGCCGACCGCTCGGCCTTGCTTGAATAACACTTTTGAATGTCTTATCATTTTGATAATAACAATCACGTATTTAGGTTACAATGTATAAAATGTATATACCTATACGGTACTTAATTACGTATTGCCAGTTGCTACTGATCTTTTCAATTTCCCATATTTCTCTTTTGTGTAACGGTAGCATTCCTACGAACTGCTTATCCTCATTGGTGATATTTGTAAAATTAAATATAGGTACCTAATTTGAAAAAAAAATCAATTCAATAGGTACATAAAAGTTAATAGGAAACATTAACTTATATATAAAATGCAAGTTTTTCCAGAACAAGGTCAAATTGGTTTTCAGGCAACAAAACAAAAAGGTTAGGCAATTAATATTCTGCATAAAGGTAACTTACCTTACAGACCACTTAAATGAATTTTCAATTGGTATATAAAATCCGGGTTCATTTAATAAAATGTACTTTTGCACTTCACGAAACTCTTTATCGGATAGTACATTGACAGGGGACAAATTAATAATGCACGTAGTACTCTTCTCTGAGTGATGTACTTGAGGCATATTGCGACCTACCAAGACCACTCTTATTGCTTCTCCATTTTCATCGACCATGAAGAACTTCAAATTAAGAAATTGATCCTCATAGCCAACTAAATTCTTGTTACAACGCAAACTATTAACGATTCTTCACATTCAAAATCACAGTGGAATACTCGGATGAGTCTGTGCTCACGCGTGTGTGGGTCCGAAGGGTTGACCATTAGGCAACTGCCACCGATAAAACTGTCCTCAAAGTACACCTCGAGACACTGAGCTTCGTCAGGCACATACGCCAAGCCATACCGCGTTTTCTCAGAAGAATTTTTCAATTTTATATTTATTGACATCTGTACCATAGACCGGTCCTTTTTAATTCTCATCCGAGATACAGCATCAACATCATTTTCCTCTTCATTTAATTCACCACTGTTGAACGTTTGCTGTGTAGTTTCTACGTCGTGTTCTATAGCGTCCCTTTTGCTAACATTTTGTTCTGGCTTAAAATTTGTGTTTCGACTGGAATTTCAGTTTTGTCATTTGGATCGAATGATATTAATGACTGCCCAACCTCTTCCGAATAAGCCTGAATGTCTAACTCAGAATTTTGCTCTGGTATAACAGCCAGCTTGTTAAAGTCCATTTTTGAGTCATGATTTTGTGCATTTATAGTTTTCTCTTTAATTTCGAATAATTTATGTCCGGTTTCATTCTCGTTTTGTGATTTTTGTGTTTTAGATTTCATATCAACATTTTCCGATTTAAGTATTTCTTCAGATTCTGCTTCGTGATTATCATCTTTTCGGAGAGATTTGCTACGAAATATGTGCTTGAAAACATTTTTCATTTTTCTTTTCATGCTCAATTTTGGATTTTGGTCAGGACCTTCTTCAGAATTATCCTCAACATCAGGCGCAACAGGGCCTTCCTCTATAGCTCCAAGGCTATCTGCTTTTGGAATAATGCCCTGATGTTCTTGGCTTGGTATAGCCTCTAACTCAACTTACTCATTTGAATGGCATCTCTATATTTTATTATACCTGCGAATCTCTGAGTATTCCAGTACGAGAGGCTTGCAGTATATGGTCCATTGTCGATAAAAAATATGCATGTGTCCCATGAGATGAGTTTGGTTGATACTGCTGGTGCCGGAGATTATACCAGGGTACAGGCAGAGGACCTTTATAACAAAACAAATTCTTTAATTCATGATCTATTGTTAATCTGTTTTACAAAAATACGTTTAATAAGTTAATTTATTACCTCGCCATACAACCGTCTTTTTAATCCTTGCCCTCTGCAAAAAGAGCTCTTAAACGGTAAAGCGCATGGTACTCTGGTGTTTAGGTATCGCCATATACTATCCCAGAGCGCGCCTCTGAGAGGAAGTGTTCGTATTTTTCTAAATTTTCTGACATAGCTACTCTGTTTAAATCACTTTTATCCATAGTCATAGCTTCGTGGGTCCATGCTGGCGCAAAAATCGCCAATGAACACCCGTGACTATGTGCGACTTCAACAGCCTAAAAAAATTATTCATTTATTAGACCTTAGCAAATTGTAAGGTTTTTATTACCCGACTGCCGAAGGACGGTTACGTTTTTACAAGCTTTTATTTAACTTGCAATATGTATTTGTTCGGCTGAAATCTTACAACTCAATTTTAAGGCACTTGCTCTCATCAGTTAAGGCCGATTGAGCTGAAGTTTTAAATTTCATTAGAAGGGCTCCTTATTGAAAAGCATTACAAGTACATGTATATGTCGATTTCTATGTTCCATGCTGCAGCATAAACGGATTGACGGATTTTAACATATGAGGTGACGTTAGATTTGCCTTCACAACGCGAGATTCACTGGGTACGTGAAAAGTATAATTCAAAATAGTGAATTTTAAAAGCCATTTCGTAAGTATGAAAAAATATCCAATCCAATCGAAAGGAGTAACGATGAATAGGCCTTCCAAAAATAGCACAATGAAGTGAAAGCGTTTTTATTGCATGTATTTTTGGAATAAAACATTGTGTTGATTACCTCTTGTATATTGAATTGCCCCCCTCCAAAAAAGTTCCGGCCCCATACATCAATACCAATAAAGAGATCTGTTAAGCGGTCTCCAGCATTTTGAACACTTGTTATTATATCCTCTTCTGTCCATGAGTAATTTGTGAAAAATCCATCACACGCATCGAAGAAAACTCTGAAATTATAAATATAATATTAGACACAAAATATTTATATGCTGTTATATGATTTCGCATAGATTACTTAAACCCAATTTTACGGTCGAAATCACGTATTCATTAAAATATTATAATACATAATTACTACAATGTAGTACAGCTGGTTTACTTGGTGGTAGAGTCGATACTGAGGTCGTCTAGGTAGCCACCTAGTACCACCGTAGTGCCAGATATCATACCGTGAAATAAGAGAGCTATGCACTTTTGTGTTTCAGGATGAGGGCACTGTAGCTAGTGAAATTATCGGGTATCAGAGACTTAACATCTATTGTCTCTGGTGATAGGTGCAGTGCTGCATTGATGGAGAATAATAACTGTTTATCAGTTATTTAGCCTTCTTCAATGCCGCTCTGTCATGGTCAGGCGTATCACTTACCATCAAGTGAGCGTCCTGAACGTCCTCTTCTCTTCGTAACAAAAAGCTGGTCTATAATTTATTTACTTTGTACTGCCTAAAGGACAGTTGCCTTCCCAACTGAAGGGTACAGGTTCACTATTATCATTAATGATCTTTATCGAAAACTTAAAGTAGACTTGGTTAATGTTACGGTAACTTTAATTAAATAATCAGGATGTAATTTAGAAGTAATGATTAAATTTTGTACTATAAATTTTACTTGTTTTTGTGGTTAAGTGCATTTTGCCAGTTGAGGTGCCCATCGACGGTAACGCTGTCGTACCAAATCAGAACAGGTTCGTGTAACTCTTGATGCAAAGTCGTATGAAGATGTTTCACAAAAGCTAAAAGTACGTCAGGCTTTGCTATCTAAAATCAAATGTTTAAAAATGTAGTTTATAAAGATGATTAAAAAATATTGAATCATTTTACCGTGATCAGTAATCTACAAACCTTATTTTCGACATTTAAAAGCCAACCATCGAATTTTAATGTTTAGCAATAGCAACTAATGCACTTGCAAAAGTTTTGTATTCAGATTCGGATGCAAGGATTTATCCCATTGTGTTATACCCTCAGCCACTCAGTGATAACAGTTCCTTAAAAAGAAAAACAAAATTTAAACATTGGAATAAATCCACACGCGAGCCGTAATAAATACCAGGGATATATATTTTTGTAAATAGAATTTGTGTAATTTATTAAAAACACCTACCGATTACTTTAACACCATGCTTGTGACCGATGTTGATCCATCCCAGAGGAGGAATTGTTATCAAGTGATGACTGAAGTAGCAAAATATATCAATTCCAGCCCAGTTGTAAAAAGTATATGCATCATAGTTACCAGTGCCATCTATGTTACTAAAACAAAATTTACATTATTTTACACCAGTTCTGTCGTTGAAGGTTTTAAAAGTTTTTTCACAAGTGTAAAGTTGCCTTAACTATCTATGACAGGACTTTTAAAAGAGAACTTAAGAATTATATGTTTTCATCACAATGCGCTTTGCACATAAATTATTAATGAAATAATTACCTATCATCGTGATATCCATTAGCCATATCGTGACAAACAAGTGTTTTTGGTAACTTTCTTCATCGTGACGTTCAAGTTCATCCGCATCCGGATCAAAATGACAGAAGGATTCTGGGCCGTCAATGAAGGTCCGGCACACCTAAGTGTTTATTTATTTCTATGTTGCGTATTAAACGTTTACTGTGCTGCTCTAACTCTATACATAGCGATCTCCAAGCTGGAGGATTTTGTAAGAAATTCTGAATATCACTGAACGTGTCAAGAGGTTTACAGGTTAGTTCGTCTGCTTGCCAAATATAACTCATTTTGGTTTTCGCTAAGGTGACAATTCACGTATAAATCGAATCACAGTTTATCGCACACTTATTAACGGTTACATACTCTCCGTAAATTATTTAAATTTCACTTAGAATCTAATTTATGTGTTTGTTTACTTCTTACAATCTGATGTCAATGAGCTGGCTGTCAGTTGTCAAAAGACGATACCGCGGAATTTAAAAGACTTAAAAAAGGTCCGTACAGTGCTGTCGAACTGTAGACACTGCAGCGTTAGACGACAATAATTATATTTAATATATCATTGCATTAATAGGAAATAATGTCAAGGCCTCTCAGAATGCATTTGCATGGTTAGAAAAATATTGATTATAACTGAATGCATTATATGCCACTTGAATGAATAATGATCCTAACTCCACTGTTAATAGTTAACAGTAGAGTTAGGATCATTATTTCTTTAATTATAAAGTATGCCTTAAAGAGCTTAAAATTTTGTACATAATAAAACATGATAGTCCTCTAAGAAATGTTACAACCGGAATCATTAGAGACTAAGTTCTTAACTAGTCATTGTGTTTTGAAGTAAGAGCAATCCCACCACAAACATTATGTATAAAAAACTAGCCAAGCCTCGTTGGAGCTGCATGTACAACTCTAAAGGATGAAATCTAGACAAAGTCATGCCAAGTCTAAGGTCCCTTACTACAATTTCTTTATAAATGTTTTTGGTGGGATTTCACTTCTTTTCGTAGAAACATTGGCTTATATTGATTGGCCCATAATTTTGCTTTATATAGTACAATAAGACAAACCAAGATTAAGATGACAATGAAATGAAATGTCAATTTTTAAGCAGCAAATGTTGTGGTAATCCTAGTTTTACAACTTTATTCTTGTATTCAAATTAGTTGCTTCTTTATATCCTAACTAAATTAAAATTATAAATAAAGAGTCTTTGATTGGGATTAAGCCCATAAATCACCTATGAATGTCATGGAATCTACCACTTACCAACACAAAGTTTAAAAATGTTTACCCAAAGTCTATGAGTACAATACAAAAAATATTTATTGGCTTTAAAATGGAGGTAAAATGGAAGTAAGGTTGGTTAATATAAATTACAAACACTTATAAACAAACATAAATACTTAATGCTACCTTATGTTTAAAATTATTCATTTAAAATAACTGGCAATGGGTACCAGTCTCAGCAAAAAGCTGGGCTAGCCCAGCGCTGATTTTCAGTTTGGCCCCTGGGATAGTTCTAATAATGTTTTTAATTTGGAAGCATTGTGTGAAGCAACTTTAGTGTGTGTGTTATTATACCTTAGTGCAAGCATGGAAAAGTAATAATGTGTGCGTCAATTATCGAACAGTTGATGTAAGTGTCATGTAGGTATAAGTTTAAGCGAGTGTGTGTATAGTAAGCTACGAGGAAATGAAAAAAAAATGTGTACAATCATTTTGTAACTCAAACTCAAGATATTTATTCAAATAAAACATTTATAGAAAGTTTTTAATTTTTAAAATATATTTTTTATGGCTACCAGTTCAGAATAAGTAGGATCTTTGAGAAGAGCCGACAAGCTTGGTTCCTTAGAGTATAAATAACTACTATTGATACTCTAAGCTTGGTTCAAATAGACTTCAATAATATAAATTAAGTGAAGCACTGGAATATTTTGTCAATTGTGGGACTTTTGTTCCAGTTTAAATAGATAAAGGGTGGTAAAACTAATGATAACAGTGCATAGTGTTTCCTCAATACTTGCATAGATAACATTATTTAGAATAGGCATAGATCAATCTTACCTACAGTTGAAATTCAATGATTTTGAATTACAACTGTAGGTAAGGTAATAAATAAAATATCCACTGAGACAGCGCCATCTGACCCAAGTTAAGTGTGAAGCTTGTATTACGGGTACTAACAACTGATAAACATACTTATACACTTTTTTGTAAAAACACGACTAAGCACCTATTTGTGTTGGAGACCAGATTAATAAAGCACCCAGCTCAGCAAGACATCTCCTACAGCTTTGACCTTATTGAATGCCTCACCAAGAGTCCTCGGTGAGCCAAGGTGCCAGAGCCGTCGAATAGGACAAAGGCCGTCGTTTCCTCAAACCTCGTACACACGCTGCACATGGGGGTGTCTGTAACACCATAGTGAAAAGGTGCTTGTTAAAACTGCAGTGTCCTGTCATAGTGATAATTATCAGCCTTAAATATTTCCTGCCTAGTTCAAGTATGATCCCAGAGAAGCGCCAGTTGATCTTTGGAAATACCTCCTTGGTCTATCTTCATTCCTCTATGGATGTCTTGTATCCATTGTATGAATAAATAGTACACTGCCTAACTTGATCCCTCAAAAGGTTTGTTGATAATGGCATGAGGGGCTCAAGGCGGGGAAGATTGATCTACTTCTGAAGAGAGGTAGGCTGATTGGAGTGACCAGCAGGCCGCCTTAGCTGAAGCACAATGGTCTACTTTAGTGCCGAAACCAACCCCAGTAACATAGAACAGACTTTACTTGTACAGGTCTTTTAACATAGATGGCTATGGGAAGGGAAGAAAAGACACTAAGATTTTAAAGTATCTATTATGTTTGAGTTGTAAACTTATGACAATTTTTTTTTTCAGGTGGTTTTTTAACATCACATTCAAGTAAGCTAACCTAATGCCGAAATGGGCTCTGAAAAGCAGACTACTGCAACTACGAATAAGCACTTGTGTCTCTTCCATACTTTGCCTGATTGCAGTCATACAACTGTTTGGTTACTATGGAGTTTATAACTACAAGCATATACCTAGGGATGATATACCACACGAATTATATAAACAGATTTCACCTAATTTAGTGCTGAAAAAGTCTAAGCTAGAATGTTCTTACGATAACATATTGAAAAATACAAAATCATTACACAGTTGGGATGTGCCAAGAACATTTAATGATTTCTCAGCATCGGGTATTGATAATGGGAGCTATGTGCCGGAGCACTGCAACCCTTTGTTCAGTGTGGCCTTATTGGTCACGTACCGCAATAGGCAACAGCAATTGGATGTCTTCCTACCGTATATGCATAACTTTTTAAGGAAACAAAATATACATTACAAGTGAGTATAAATTCAAAGATAGATAACTTTACACAAATATAAACTCAATCCTAGATTTCAACAATTAAAGCAGTAGTAGTCTAGTGTATAAAAGCAGGTCTCCAGATTCGGATTATTTTCTGCAAACTGGCTGTCATGGCACACAATGGTCCGGTCGAGGACTATGTGTGAAAACCATCTCCAATATCATATAAAAAATAAAGTTTTGCTGACTGAGACACTGAAATATGGAGACTCTGATATCTTTCATCCATTTATACACAGTGCGGATTGGCCGACTTTACGCACAACCTTTGAATCTCTTCGCAGGCGAGCGCAGGTTTCCTCGCGATGTTTTTCTTCACCATAACAGCATCGGATAACGTACATATATTTTTCGAAAATTCGAAAACACATTGGTACGTGGCTAGATTTGAACCTCATCTCCCGGTAGGAGGGCAACAGTCCACACCATTGAGCCACCGACGCAATGATGCAACACTTGCAATGCATTGAAGTTCCAAACAATTAAATTGAATTGCTTTTATTAATGCTTTAATCCCACAATAAATTTTTCCTTGTTATTGTTAAAACCAATGATCATGCTAGTTATCTTAAATTGTACTTGTGCAGAATATTCCTAATCGAGCAGCAAGACAACAAGCCGTGGAACAAAGGTCTCCTGTACAACATCGGCGCAAGATATGCCATGCTCGAGAAGTTCCCCTGCCTCATCCTGCATGACGTTGACCTTCTTCCACTTAATGAAGGTATATATAAGTAAATGCACTTGAAAACATACCTTGCATGCATTTTGAGGATTTATTATTTCCATTATTTAACCCCTTAAGTGTGCATTATATAATGCCAGAAACATTTGATTTTTACGGTCGTCATTCTAATAATTGGTAGGTTGATTATGAATCTTGCAAAGATATTCTCCCGCATAATCGCGTAGTTATAGCGCGCAGCTCACGTGACGCACGGCCGTCGTGCGGAAAGACAATACTTTAATTTTCTAAAAATGAAAGTATTTTTTAATAAATTAATGTCTTTTGAATTTGAGGATTACGCGCCAACCTTCCCATGACTATGCTGTGTGGCGAAGCCTGCAAGTGACATTATATTCGTAGGCTGGATAAAATGTAGGTCATATTGTAATCTGAGGCCTGCAAGGGAGATTATATAAGATGATGACAAATAAATAAATATCCACTAACATTCACACAGCACCATCTGACCCCAAGTTAAGCGTGAAGCTTGTATTACGGGTACTAAACAATTGATGCACATACCTTTATATAATATATATATTATATATATATATATATATATCATTAGCAGCACCGTACTCGCGCAAACACTCAGCTTTTTTACAGTAAGGAACTAATAACTTAGCGACGGAAAGATATTGTGCCCTCAGAACTTTGAAACAAAACATCATATGCTAAATTTTACACTTTTTTAGCCCTTTTATACAATAGACTGAATGCATTAATTAGCATATATTCACAAAACTATCATAGTTGTAAAAATAACCTAAAGCGCGTCCTCCAATCAATGTCCTATGAGGATACAAAGAATTTATTACTAGTAGATAAGTAAAACTGTCTTAATTAAGCGATTATACAAATATTGGTTATTTTTAAGTTATTTCAATTTGTAAGTTGTATTTATTTTTTTATATTGTATTGTATTTTTTGAAAACGTAAAGCAAATACGTTTTTACTTGTTTTAAGTTATTTATTGTTTGGGTATGATGAAACTAGGAAAAATATAGATACTAACTTTAAACTATTTGTTACTATTTGAACGTGTGATTTTTAAATTATTATTTTACCTTATAAGTGATGTTTGATTATATTCAGCAAATAAGTCGCCTGAAAAACAGGTTTACCTAGTTCAGGCAAAATGGAATGTTGCCAACCTATATGAAATTTGAGCTTGTTATGTATATTCATCATCAGCTCATAAACGTCCACCGAGGGGCTTGTCTACCTGTATTGGGTGATTAGCCATAGTCGTCCACGGGCGCAGTGCGGATTGGACGACTTCACACAACCTTCGAATCTCTTCGCAGGCGTGCATGAAGGTTTCCTCACGATGTTTTCCTTCACCGTAAAAGCGTCGGATAACGTACATATATTTTCGAAAATTCGAAAATAACAATAATAATCTTCTTCTTTTAATTTTAAATAATTTATTTCAGTTAAGTTGCACCTACACAATTCATTAATTAACCAATTAAAATCAAAATAAAAATACACAATTATCACAAATACAAAATTAATTGTTAAATAAATGTGTGGACATGAAGTACAATAATGTTGCACATTGCAGGCAACCTATACGCGTGTGTGCAGCACCCGCGCCATATGAGCGCCAGCATCGACAAGTTCCGGTTCGTGTTGCCGTACCGGTACCTGGTGGGGGGGGCGCTGGCGATCACCGCCGACCAGTATAACACCATCGACGGATTCTCCAACCGCTTCGAAGGTTGGGGCGGGGAGGATGACGACTTGGCAGCCAGGATCGAGGCGGCTGGGTTGCACGTGCAAAGGTAACAAGTTCCCTTAACCTACTCAGTGGTCTAGTGGGTTGTGATTAGGTCCGATTTGTTTTAAATCGGGACACGAGGCCAAATAAATCGGGATGTAAGGTTCTAGAGCGGGACAGGTAACAATAAAACATGTGATGTGACGCTGATGAGGTGCCATTTTGAATTTGACACTGATGTAATTGAAAGAAAGAAAGAAAGAAAAAAATCTTTATTCAAATAAATCTGTTACAGATACTTTTGAATCGTCAATTAGTAGAAAAAAATTAGTAGAAAAATGAAAAATCTGACTTTCTTCTTTAATTAATCGGGACATTTAAGATCCCGATCTGCACGTATCCTCAGACCCCCTGAAAATCGGGATGTCCCTCGCTTATCGGGACACCTGGCAACACTAGTTGTGATCCACTAGACCACAGAAGCAGTAGGCGAACACTAGTGTTCGGCGTTACCCGGAGGTTTTGGATTCGAATCCTGCGGGGAAACGATACTGTGCCCTCACCCAGAAACACAAAAGTGCATAACACTTTTATTTCACGAGGCGATATCTGGCACTGCGTTGGTATCTGCCTAGACGACTCAGAATCGAGTCTACCACCTAGTAAAAGTTACGAATCTCTAGGGAAAACCGCTTAGTGTAAAGTCACTTATGCGGATTATCCCAGCTTGGTTAGGACATTGCAGGATGAATTGCCTGATTGTCCGAAAAGACGATTCCGTGGTTCGGAGGGCACGTTAAGCCGTCTCGGCGACAATCCTAGGATGTAGACGTTAACACCCACCAATCCGTATTGAACCCGGGTGGTGGGTTACGGCCCAAACTCCCATAACTACGAGAAGGTCCTTTGGGAGCGTTCAAGTATTACGTAACGCAATTTGGGGGGGCGGGGGGGTCTCGTAAAACGTTACGATGCGTTACACGGGCGGGAGGGGGTCCTTCTTACAACACGTTACGTAACATTATTTCTTTTTTATTTAAAAGATAGGGAAATAAACTCCCAAATTGGTACCCTTTTCGTTTACGTTTACGGGGAATCTCTCGATTGTTAAAATAATTAATAAAAAGGTTAAAATAAATATGTTTTTATTTGAAGAATTTATTAGTAAAAAAGCTAAAATACTTAGGAGAATGAAGGAGAAAAACAATTGTGTTTTGTAAAGCCAAAAATTTATAAAAAAATAAACAAAATACGCAGGTGTTGCGAATTAAAAATCTCTTGTTTTATTATAAGGCAATTAAAACTATAAGAAGATAAAACTATAACAACTTTTGCGACTTCATGGTAAAAATGATGACTTGAGTGTTACTAACTTTAGAGAGGGGGGGGGGTACAGAAAAACGTTACGGAGCGTTACAGTGGGGAGGGGGGGTCAAAATCTTCAAAATTGCGTTACGTAATACTTGAACGCTCCCTTTTTTACTCTTTATGCAAAAACCTACTGAATTGATTTTAATGAAACTATATGCAAAAAGAGTAAATAAGTTTCGCATTATACATAACACTCAGACCATTAACAAGAGACATGTTCATGCACATAACTGTTTGTTTTGTATAGACCGGGGATCGATCCTGGAACTCTCAGTATTACTTAGGCACCTACTACAGCTTTAATATGAAAAATAGTGGTTCACCGTTCATGACGTATAAAAAAAACTACACACCAGAAATGGTTCAAACTAAATTTCGTTGTAAGATTTTATGGTAATGTACATCATATATATTTTTTTTATTTTATCAACCCCATAGTTTAGAAATTAGAGAGGGGGGACACAATTTTTCAACTTTGGAAGTGTCTCACGCGCAAACTAATTAGTTTATAAAAAATTATTTTGAAACCTCAATACCATTTTAAAGATCTACACATTGATACACCACACTATGAAAAAAAAAATTGAGTTTCAGTTCAATGTATGGGGAACCCCTAAATGTATTATTTTTTTCAAGTTTCTTATTAAAACCTAATAGCGGTTTACAGAATACATATACGTACAAAGTTTGAATAGTGTGGTGCATATAGTTGTGGGGGTTGTATTATTCGGACGGACGGACAGACTTGACGAATCTATTCGGGTTCTGTTTTTTGCCATTTGGCTAGGGAACCCTAAAAACGACATCGAGTGTTGGTTTATCCTTCATTGGATTCTGAAGTCAAAGTCAAAGTCAAAAACATTTATGTCAAATTAGGCTTACAAAAAGCACTTATGAACGTCAAAAAATATACAAAAATATAATAAAAAACGATTAAAATACTAACTAAAAATTTGAGTTTTGATGCTTTGAAAAAAAAAGGGGGATCAGATATGTACTTTTGTTGAAATTATCTAAGTGATATCGCTTTCTATGCGGTAGAACCCACACCGTAATCAACACCTGAGGTGTGATCGTGAGTCATCACGATGATATATTTATATAACCCGGTTGCAACCGTGAGTTAACACGATGGTGAAATCAACCTGGGGGTTAACTCTGAGTTGAAAATGCTCTACCTGGCGGTTAACCGAGAGTTACACGATAGCAAAGGCTCTTCATATCGAAATCAATTGTCAAATTTTCAAATCATTTCTCAAAAGGGGGTGACGTCACGTC
>PQWD01003555.1:42843-62144 GCA_019425675.1 Leucinodes orbonalis | reverse complement strand
ATTTAATAACAACTTTCTGGAATATTTTACTTTGTTCGGGTAGGCTTGTGCCCCTCGGTGGGTACTTGTATGAGCTTAAGATGCTAAATTTACTCACGCAGTCTTTCGTGATTATTAAAATTGGTTACCCAATGAGACCGTGGCTGATTTAAACGTAAATTGTGGTAGCTTTCTTAATATATTGATGTACATTTGATATTTTTACCAATTCCATGCCTGGAGTCTAGACTTAGTACAGAATCTGAAGAATTCTTCAACATGCCAATGCATTCAAAGGCTTACACTAACTTGCTTCTGGATAACCAACGACTTGAGGTATAACATTTTTCATGCTCTCTAGGACCTTAACTACAACGTGACTGCATGGGTGGACTGGAACATGTGTCTCGACGAGCAAGGGGGTCCGAATTGGATCAAGAACTTCGTAGACTCCCCGATCATAGTGTCCGCAGAGAAAAAGTTGTTCTACAAACAGCCCATGTTCTACGCTATGGGGCACGCATCCAAGTTTCTACCGCGAGGTTCAAGAAGAATACACACGGAAAGCTTGTGCGAGCGTCCCATTGAGAATGTGTCTTTCCTCACTCCTGATGACACAATTGTTACTTTATTGCATAATACGTGAGTAAAGTACAGCTTGTACAGTTTTTATAGCTTTTACAAGTTCTGCAACTTTTATAGTTTGCAAGTGTTGTGAATTTGTGCCTTCTACAACTTTTACAGCATTAACAAATTTTACAGTTTTCTTTATTACGAATGTGAGTAAAGTGACACGCCTATCTATGGCAAAATCTGAGTAGAAATTTTAACTGTGGTTAATTTTTTTTTCAACACTGCCTTTTGCTAAGTGTTGCCAGATCGCTCTATCACCATATCTGCTATCTGTAAAGAGCTAGCATATGGATAAAAAGGCCGGACCCTGTTGACACTAAGGACACTTACCATTAGGTGGTTCATTTGCTCGTCATCCAGCCTTTACCAGCGGTCGTTCGGAAATCGTCGGTACATTGGGCTGAGGACATTACAGGTAGGACGTATTGCTCAAAAACTTTCATCTTCAAGCATTGCGGAATCGTTGACGTTAGGTTAGGACTTGATGTAACTTGCCGAATACTTGTGTGACTTTCAAGTTGTCCCTTAATTCACTGACCGCTAGGAATCCAGACTCAATAGAACATCTATTTTTTGTGACGCTTTAAGGGGTCTCTGGCAGTCAAAGGGTTTAAAATCCTTTTTTATTTGCAGCGGTGAAGCGACAGAAGTGCACCTGGTGGCATGCAACAAGCTTGCGCGAGTTCTGGTGCCGGAGATGTCTATCGTCACCGTGGAGTTCAGCCGAGAAAACTGCAATGAATAATAAAATTTAAAAATTATTATACTGTCTTTTTTTCTGCGATTTTTCTCAGTTTGCTAAGGACATTGCCGGCTGAACCACCTGGTTGTGCACGAAAAGAAAGACGATTCAGTGCTTGGAGGGCAGGTTAAGCCGTCGGTCCCGGCTACTGTTTAAGAATAGTAGTTCTAGTAATCGGGTAAGGTAGGGATACAGAGATAAATATGAAATGTCCTGTCTAATCCATCCATGTATTATCTGAGATCGCTAGATGGCAAATGAAAGAGCGATTGAAGTGATTACATTATTGGTCGCACAAGATGATTTATGGGAACATATCGGCTTCAAAGATGCAGTAACCGAATTTCAAGTTAACAGGACATAATATGTGAAATATGCTTCAAATAAAAAAATACATCCAAGAAAACTTTTGTACATAATTATGACGTCACACTTTAGCTAAAATTCCAAGTTAAAAACTAACAACTTGGTGACACCATTTTTTATACTTATTTAAGGAAAGTATAGCATCAAGAACGATGTAAATTTGGTAATAAACCTAACCTTTGTGATTGCATCCGGCGATGTATGTCAAGCTTTATAGGTTAAGAGTTAGAAGTACAACTGCAGTGCGTACTGAAGCTGAACCTCTAGATGCAAGCCATCTGCGCTCGCCACTAGCTGGGAGAAGCTTTGGAAGCAAATAAATAATTTATTATTATCGGCAGATATATTTTTTTACAGCAATAGGCTGGTATTACCTGTAAATACGGGTTTTGACCAAGTAATTACAGGGTGAATAGTTTTATGAAGTGTGGTGTGTATCTTGTTCAACCATGTTGTCATCAAGTTTATTATTATTTTTATTATTGGACATATTTTAAAATTATATCTGATATTTATAAAGAAGTGAATTCAGCCAGTCTTACGTCTCCCTCTTTTTATTCAACCTGTTGCAGTCCACTTTTGGACACAGGTCTCCCCCATTTTACGCCAGATATCCCGGTTCTCCGCTTTTCTCATACAGCCTCCACTAGCGACCTTTTCGGGAGTCATCAGTCCATCGGACCGGAGGACGTCCTACGATACGCATGCCAAGACACGGTCACAGCACGGAACTCGTCTGATCCAACGGCCATCAGTACTGCGTTCTTTCTTTCTTTCTATATTCGTTATAGGCACGCTCCCGCCTGCCGGTCGGCCGGTAGGGACATGTCCTCATGTCTAAAAAAGTGACTTTGTTTTATACTTTGTAGTGATGGTTATCACTATAAAGTAAAGAGTTCTTAACCACAAGCATTTCTTACATCAATATTGATTCAGTAACATAAGGCTAATATATAGAGTTCATAGTAACGAACTATACGCAAACAGAGATATGTACATTAAGGTTAATTACTAATGCAAAACTTGATACTCGTAACATTTACTACAGAATATTTTGATTATTTTTACCATAATTACAAAAGAATTGTAGGCTATTGAATTATTAACTCATATGTAAACACCTAATGCGTGTTCATGTAACTAACAGCGTAGATACTAGGTACTTATTGGTGAGACACTAGACTCCAAATTGACTTACTATACATAAATTAACTTAGGTATTAGCTTAAATTCCGGGACGGCCACCCACAAGATGGACAGGTGACCTGAGAAAGGTTGCGGGTGGCCGTTGGATGCAGATAGCTTCCGACCGTTTGGAGTGGATGTTATTGGGGGAGGCCTACGTTCAGCAGTAGACATAATGTGGCTGATATGATGATGATCATCATCAGCTCATTAAACGTCTCCACCGATGGGCACGAGCCTACCCGTATAGGGTGATTAGGCCTTAGTCGACCACGCGGGCCCAGTGCGGATTGGACGACTTCTCACACAACCTTCGAATCTCTTCGCAGGCGTGCATGAAGGTTTCCTCACGATGTTTTCCTTCACCGTAAGAGCGTCGGATAACGTACATATATTGTAGAAAATTCGAAAACACATTGGTACGTGTCGGGATTTGAACCTCAGCCCTCCCGGTAGGAAGGCGACAGTCCACACCACAGATTTCCCAATACAAGAGATGGGGCAAGCCGCGTTTAAAGTGCGACAAATGTAAGCTCAACGAGCATACACTGGCTGCCAGTTTACGCTCTGTGAGACGAGTCAAGACGCACGAATATTAGAAAAAAATACCGTTTTTTCCCAAAATGCCATCCTGTGCAATTGTAACATGCCATCATCGCAATGGATCAGTAAATTTACCAAGTAATAGAATAACTTTTCACAGGTAAGAACCGAAAAGAAATTGCGACACTGGGACTGCCTATAAACTTAGCGGCTTGTCCAGTCTAATTGTATTTTCGGATGTCTGTGGTCCACACCATTGAGCCACCGACGCTCTATGATATGATGATGGTTAGCTTAAAATAACGAACAGTGCTACGTGTGGAGTCTTGACACCAACCGAGAGGTGCAATACCACTAACCATCAAGTAAAATGATTAAGAGGTTCCGAATAAACATGAATTTATTTACCTAGTACAGTAGCCGGTCAGTGCGCAGCAACTGACGGCCATTTATCACTCATCGCGCTCATGATCTGAAAATTCTGACATACAACATTCATATATAAAATGTATTTTTACAGACTGTTCACAGATCATTATTTTCTTGTTAGCGTGTCGAAGACAAACACACATTCAAATTTTTGCGAGCCAAAAAGCAGACACAGTGACAGCATTATTCGATCATTTGATCCATTTAAAGACCAGAGTAACTGGCGGCTAAGGGTGGATATTGACATTTTTTTGTCTCTTATAGTTTGTCCCTGTCCAACAGATAGCCTTTTTAGCTTCACGGCGCATATGGCACTTAGTCTCATCCTATGTCTAAACTACAAAGTGAAAGCCTGAAAAGGGAACTAAGCTCATCGGCCTAAATCAGATAGAAAATCCTTTATTGCTTGTTCAGCTAATGAAGTTACCCAGACAATTTCTTACGAAATGGAAGTCGACAGCTGGCATATAATTGTATAAAATAATAATTGAAGACACTAATGTTGAAAACATTAAAGTACGTGAACACATACATATTTAGTGTAAAAGGATTAAACATTTCATCATATCAGCTCATAACACGTCTCCACGAAGGACCCTACCCGTAACGGGAGTACAGGCCTTAGTCGTGGACGACCTTACGTACAGCCTTTGAATCTCTTCGCAGGCGTGCGCAGGTTTCCTGATGATGTTTTCCTTCACCGTTAGAGCGTTCGAATAAACGTACATATAATCCGAAAAAACATTCGTACGTCGCAGGATTTGAACCTGCTCCCTCTAGATCGGAGGGCAGCAGTCCACACTGAAGAGTCACCGACGCTCTTTTTTATAAAAACTTATTTCCTTGAATTACTACAGTTAATGGATGCAAATGAGGCGGTCTTATCACAAAAAAGCGATCTCATAAACTCAATTTCTTACGTAATGGAAGTCGACAGCTGGTAGAATTTATAATTGTATAAAATAATCATTGAAGATACTATTGTTGATACACATACATATTAAATAGGTAGTCAATAGATAAACGTATCAAGTAAACATATGAAACATACTATTTTACAATATAAGCAAACATAATTAATATTAAATTGGATAAAAAATATGAATAGAAAATGCTCATTGAAGTTTAAGTATATATATTATCATCATCAGCTCATTCAATGTCCCTACTGAGGGGGCACGAGCACAGATTTCCCAATACAGGAGATGGGGCAAGCCGCGTTTAAAGTGCGACAAATGTAAGCTCAACGAGCATACACTGGCTGCCAGTTTACGCTCTGTGAGATGAGTCAAGACACAAATATTAGAAGAAATTACCGTTCTTTTCCAAAATGCCACCCTGTGCAATTGTAACATGCCATCATCGCAATGAATCAGAAAATTTACCAAGAAATATAATAACTTTTCACAGGTAACAACTGAAAAGAAATTGCGACACTGGGACTGCCTATAAACTTGGCGGCTTGTCCAGCCTAATTGTATATTCGGATGTCTGTGGGCACGAGCCTATCCGTATAGGGTGTTTAGGCCTTAGTCGTCCACGCGAGTCAAGTGCAGATTAGACGATTTCACGCACAAACTTTGAATCTCTTCGCAGGCGTGCATGAAGGTTTCCTCACGATGTTTTCCTTCACCGTAAGAGCGTCGGATAACGTACAGATATTTTCGAAAATTCGAAAATGTGTTTTCAAACTTACGAAATTATATGTACATTCGTCCAATCCGCACTGGGCCCGCGTGGACGACTAAGCCCTAATCACCCTATACGGGCAGGCTCGTGCCCCTCGCTCGGGACGTTTAATGAGCTGATGATGAAAACACAGTGGTACGTGGCGGGATTTGAACCTCAGCCCTCCCGATAGCAGGGCAACAGTCCACACCATTTAGCCAACGACGCTCAATGTATATATCTATCTATTCAACCTATCGCAATCCACTGCTGGACATAGGTCTCGCCCATTTTGTGCCAGATATCCCGGTCCTCCGCTTTTCTCATCCAACCTCCACCAGCGACCTTTCGCAAGTCGTCGGTCCATCGGGCCGGAGGTCGTCCTACACTACGTTTGCCGAGACGCGGTCTCCACTCCAGAACTCGTCTGCTCCAACGGCCATCGCCAATATATATATAATTATCATTAATAGATAAGAAAAGGAAAATAAATGAAACTAGTATTGGTATAAAGTCCAAATGAATTAATGAAATACAGACCAATAAAAAAGATAAGAAAATTGCGTTTAATTCAGCTTTCAAATGTTTAACCTACCTATTGTTGAATCATACTTACAGGGCGGTGAAAATCGGCAGCAAACATATTGCATGACGTGACAATAAATACCTATTATGTAGTATATTGTCACAGTGACGGATATTATATCACTGATATTTTCCCCGTACAAATATGGCAACACAATCGGGAAGACGGCTCATTTCGAATCGAGGCGTCTGGCGTATCAGTCGAGGGCAACTCACAAAGAACTCTACACGCAACTGTTCACAGTTAATTAGCGCAGATAATTACGATCTTTTTAATGTTACGTTAACTTTTTAATCGGAGTGTCAATAATTTTGATAAGATGGTGCCTTATATTTTGTTATTTGTTACACTTTCCGCGTTTGGCGTTAATGCCGGTAAGTATTGTTTTTATTTGTATCTTCATTTGGGTTAAGTTTGACAGTTTGTGTATATTTCTGAGAGATTATATATAGGACTAGGAGGTGCATTTCCACTAGGGGCAGTCGTGACTTATGCCAAGAGCGGCAAATTTATTAAACAAAATATGGATAAGAAAAAAACAATAACTATTATTATTAACTATAAGGTTTGTCAAAATTGCCAATTCGACTAGTTAATTCTTAATAATAGTTCCAGTAATTGAAATCACGCGTCATTATAATAAATTCCAAAGTTTATTTATTCCGAAACTTGAAAAGTAAATTGTAATTCAGGTAAATTAAGACGCAGATGCGGCTTCATTTTCTTCAGCGCCCAGATCCGACACTGGCCGTATTTATATATACGTACTTAAGCACAGATACAAAAGATGATATTTATGTCTGGAATCCTAGGGACAAAAGGTTAAAAATAATAATATTTTGATTGTATAAAACATTCAACCATTAATGAAATGATAATAATGTTTATGAACGGTATTATCGTTTCCAAATATAGAAGCTTTTGATGATAGTAGCTTCTTTGCTTATACTTCAAAAGTTTCAGATCATTTATAATGTCTTTTGCAAACGGGACGGTCATTTCGCTCACCTGGTGGTAAGTGATACGTCTGACCACGACAGAAGCAGTGTTGAAAGTAAGAATAATAGTAGTTAGTAACTTTTTTGCGTCAACACTGCTCTGCGCCCGTCACCCGAGGTCACTTATAAATATAATTTAACCCGGCAATTTTTAATCGACTTAATTTGACTCTAGTTTAGATTATTTTAATTAGCAGACAATACTAGTATTACCTTACGTATCATATAATTCTACAATTCACTTCCTAAAATCGATTAGTAGTTGGGCGCATCATAAAACATATCACGTTACATTACACATTAAAATTTACGAGGCGAACTGAACAATAAATACTTCATTGAACAGCCCATATCGATCGATTTGGGGTAATGGTGGAGAAGTTAACTACCTACTAACGAAGGTTGTGGCTTGAATCAGTGCAGCATTACCTACAAACAGTTGCGTGCATACATATCTGTTTTTATTAGTCTTTGTAAAATACAAACACATGTTAAACACACATAATTATTAAACAATTTCTATTATCGGATTACTGCACTTTTCATTCTGACAATCGATCTTATAATCGAATTCACAACGTTATGAGATTTCACTATTTAAGTCACGTGACTGAGTGTCACTGTACCCCTGAATGGGAAAATCCGCAGCCCGCGGTAACTGATGTGTTGCCAACTTTAAAACGCATGTAAAACGCGGGAAAAATGCTTAGATACCTACTATGTATTATTATTTCTAATATAAAACGTAAAAATTGGGACGTTATTGTTTAGTTTTGCTTACGTATGTTGCGAGCCGCGTATAATTATTACGGCCAGAGTGATGCCCTTCGTATCACCGCCTATAAAAATAATTTTCCGTGAACCTAGAGGTGAAAATTGCGTTACCGGCTCCTTTATATGGTATTTATTTAAGTCGTATTGCTCTGTACATGTTTTAAATGGCATTTGATGCCAAAGTTTTATCATACGTTGCAGAATACGTCGGATAGATCGCAAAGTTGGTACATATTTTGAAAAGGTTGATATTTTGAATTCTGCCTTCAGCAGCAGCAGGAATGAGCCCTTATAACTGATCAAGATACCACGTAAGAGTTTGTATGGAACATTCCGCAATTTTCAATGTAGAAACTAAAAATTGTATCAGTAATTGCACTAAAAAAAGTTTAATATTCCCCCCACTCCCGTAAAGAGTGTTATTTTGTATGCGTCTTCTCTTTTACACAGTGTTCAAGGAAGGACACTATAATTCGCTTAGAAAATTTTCCTCAAGCCCATTATTTCTCATATGTTTGATGGACTCTCCACAAAATTAGTACAGAGCCGTTATACCCTGAATTTAACGCGAGCGAAGTCGCGTGCAAAAGATATTGTACAATTGACGTAATTAAAATGTCATTAAATGGCGGCTAATATGTGACGTCAGACCATAGACAGTCCATAGAGTAAGATACCAAAAGAAGCAAAGCCTACGGTTTTGCGTAGATTATAGGCGATTAAATGACATTACAAAGAAGGACAGCTACCCGCTTCCGAGAATCGATGACACGCTGGAACGCTGACAGGAATGAAGTGGTTTACCACGTTAGACCTCAGAGCGGTATGGCAAGTGGAACTCGATGCCAGGGACAAAGAGAAAACTGCCTTCTCAACAGGCAAAGGTTTATGGCAATTTACGGTCATGCCATTCGGTTTGTACAACGCTCCTGCTACTTCGAGAGATTAATGGAATTAGTGCTTACTGGCTTGATTGGAGACGCCTGTCTAGTCTACTTAGATGACGTGATTATTGTAGGCCGCACCTTCCAGGAACACCTCAGGAATCTGGAAAAGGTTCTCTTGAAGATAAAAGGAACTAATTTGAAGCTGAACCCGAAGAAATGCTCATTCTTTCGGCGGGAAGTAACCTTTTTGGTCATGTGGTTCTCAAGATGGAGTGCGAACAGATCCGGAGAAGATTAAGGCTGTACAAGATTGGCCATACCAAAAACAAGACCCAGGTGAAGAGCTTTTCTTGGACTGTGCTCTTACTATCGCCGCTTTGTCAAGAATTTTGCCGATATTGCCAGACCATTGCACAAGCTAACGGAGGAGAAACGAACTTTCCGGGGATGAACAATGTGAAATCGCATTCCACGAGTTGAAGAAACATCTTTGTGATGCACCGATTTTAGGTTACCCTGATACAAAGAATGAATTCATCGTCGACACAGATGCCAGTAATACTGGAATTGGTGGTGTATTATCGCAACGGAAAGGAGAGCATGAAGTTGTGATGCCTACTTTAGTAAGGCCTTATCCAAACCAGAGAGAAATTACTGTGTCACCAGAAGGGAGCTTCTTGCTGTGGTAAGACTCTACAGCACTTTAATAAATATTTGTTAGGGCGTAAGTTCCGTCTACGCACTGATCATGCTGCATTAAAATGGCTTTTACAGTTTAGAATCCTGAAGGACAGGTGGCCAGATGGATTGAATTACTTCAAGAGTTTGACTTTGTGATAGAACATCGAAGCGGAAAGTCACATGGTAACGCCGACGCGCTCTCAAGAAGACCTTGTTCCGAGGATTGCAAGCACTTTGTTCGGCAAGAAGCCAAAGAAGAAGATCCTATTCGAGTGATCAAAACAAACATAAGCGATGAATGGAGGTCAACATTACGACAGGCGCAGAAGGATGACAGGGACATAAAGCCCATCTTCGAGTGGATTGAAGCTGGCACTCTCGGCCCAAGGAGTACTGTCGCCTCTATGAGCTCTGTTACGAAGAGTTATTAGGCACAATGGAATATTTGCTCATCCAAGATGCGTACTCGCGGTGATTAACTGTCATCTACAAATGGTGGTCCGAAAAGTAAAGTACCGGAAGTATTGCAGCTATATCACAATGGATGTTCCGGCGGCCATTTGGAGTAAAAAGGACTTTACTGAGAATTCGTGAAAGATTTATTGATTCACTGTCGGGCTGATGTTGAAGATTGGTGTCGCAAATGCAGCGCCGGATCTTCAATTTTTTGGGTGGGGCAAAAATTTAGAAATGCCGCCCCCGCCCTCTTTTATTTATTTTTACCTTTATCATCCTATATTATTTCACTAATTTATATAATAGGTCCTCAAATTGATTGACATTTGGACAAAGCTGCAACTTTTTACGCAGCTGTGATCAGTTTCAGAGATATTACATCTCCTTGTCTTACTCCTCGGTGCCAATGATAAGCCAATGGTAAGCTCTTCATGTACTCGGCCTGACATAGTAGCGCTCTCGTACAAACATCTCAACAATTCGATATAGCAGTAGTCAAGTCAGGCACCGTTGGAGGGAATGAAACACAGCCCAAGTCTCGATCGAATCGAAGGCTTTCTCATAGTCCACAAACGCCAAACATAATGGTCAGTTATACTCTCCGCTCTTCTGTATAACCTGCCACAGCGTATGTAATATGTAGTCTATGGTGCTGAAGCCTTTGAGGAACCCGGCTTGTTCGGAGGGCTGGAAATCGTCAAACATATGCGCGAGACGGATCATAATGACTCTGGAGAATAACTTGAAGATGGCACAATATCGTAATGGGTCGTTAATTCTTCAATAAGCTTTTAATATCTAAGATAACTCGTAACAGATGTAAAAACGGCAAGATTAGTTTATTTTAGTCATTTTTATAATGTAATGTCGTATGGTCTACCGTTGTGGGGTACGGCTGCCGACATTGATACAATATTTGTGCTACAAAAAGAGCTTTTATCTACAACCTTAGACCACGTGACTCTCTTAAAGAACAGTTCAAAGAAATAAATTTGTTTTTTTGTAATGTAATTTTTGTATATTTTTGTCGTTCATAAGTGCTTTTTGTAAGCCTAATTTAAATAAATGAATTTTGACTTTAACTTATCATACCCGGAATATTAGGCTCTCTCCAAGCGGATACGAAAACTCGTTCGCAGAGAATTCTACTATTTCAATACAAGGTTAATTAAGGACCTTATTAAGGAGAACAGGGGGCCCAAAGTTTTCCAAAAACCACTTGGAAGGAGCATTCTGGTGAAGCTTAATATAGCAGATGGCCAACTACTCACATTACGCCAACAGATCCTGGAAGAGGTTGAGAAATTCTATGGATTTGTCGAGCGCTCATCAGTACAGACCGAAGACAGCGAAGATCTACGTGCCCTACTAAGGCACCATTGTACGTAGGATATGCCGGATGTTGACGTTAGCGAAATTAGTGCAGCACTGAAGCAACTGAGAAATGAAAGGGCCCCGTGGGATGACGGTATTACGACAGAACTCCTAAACACCGGTGGACAACCCATCCTTAGGACATTAGGTGAGCTCTTTTAATGCCGTCATCTACCTGGGAACTACACTGGAAGCGTGGTCCACAAGCGTTCTTTAAGAAGGGTGATAAAGCTCTCTTGAAGAATTATAGACCGGTAGCGTTTCTGATAAGCGTCGGTGGCGTCCTTCTCCAGATTGTCCAAGAATAAGTTTACTTGGGCTAAAACTTGACCGGCACAATTTCGGAAGGGAAGCTAGTAGGAGGATTCATTTGGGCTGGGCGGCATCAGGCAAGTTACATCAGATCTTCACGTCGACGATTCCGCAACGCTTAAGGACAAAAGTCTTTGAGAAATACGTCCTACCCATACCAACATACGCAGATGAGACATGGACACTGACTGCGGATTGGTTCAGAAATTCAAAGTTACTCAACGAGCGATGGAGCGTGCTATGTTGGGAGACTCTTATACATAAAATCAGAAATGATGTTACGCAAAAGAACTAAAATTACCGGCATAGTTCGCCAGATTAGCGAACTGAAGTGGCAGTGGGTAATGATGTCGCAGAACCGATGGCCGTTGGAGCAGACGAGTTCTGGAGCGGAGACCGCGTCTTGGCAAGCGTAACGTAGGACGCCCTCCGGCCCGATGGACCGACAACTTGCGAAAAGTCGCTGGTGGAGTCTGGATGAGAAAAACGGAGGACCGGAATATCTGGCGCAAAATGAGACCAATGTCCAACAGTGGACTGCGATAGGTTGAATAGAGAGGGAAAAGGTTTAATCACCTTTCTTGAAGAAGAACACCACCACGCCATTGCTCCTCACCTTTGGTGTCGCACCATCACCGATTCCGGAATTAAAAAGCTTCTGAAGGGTCTTAAGCACTGGCGTGCCCCCTACTTTCAAAAGCTCTGCGGTATATCCGTCGTAGCGGGGGTCTAATAACGCTTAAGCTGTTTCATAACCATCCTAACCTCGGCAAAAAGCAATGTCATTAAAAAGTTACAATTTATCAATTATTGGTATTGATATTAATCAATTAAGTTCTATAATGAAATAAGACTACTCGCCTCAGCTTTTTCGAAGTCACACTGGATGAAAAAGGCGTTTTATTTCCAATTTATTTTGTATATTTTCTTAAAAAACGTGGTCGCTTGATGCAAGTAAAAGGAGCTTAATTGTTTATTTTTATTTTTTTTCAATTGTAGCTGTCCATCATGAAAATGATATAGCTTTAAAGCAGCTAAGTTGGCATCAATTAACATAGAGAAATAACTACGTAACTTTGAAATAATACACTGCTGCCCTGTATAGAGATCGACGAGAGAGTTTTCGTATACAGCGTCATTCCTCAGATCGCAGCTGCACCCGCCTGCTGACCGTGATCTGCGGGCGCCTATTTAGAACTATGCAAAAAAATGTAATGGTTCAGTAACATGCCTTACTCCGCGCTCCGGTTATCAGTCGTATTTCTATGGCCATGCACTTGTACTATTATTTATTCCGCGGGCAAGTAAGGTAAATGATGAGTGGTCCATTAGTCGGTTTGCCGCCCCCTGACCGTGCCGCCCGGGGCACGTGCCCCCGTCTGCCCCCCCCTAGATCCGGCCTGCGCAAATGTACTAGCTGCGCTGCTGTAAAGGGACCACATATACGCAGCCGAGGTGCGATGCAATTATACAATGTGGGAAGCTCCATGGGAACGATATAGCATTAGATGTGGCGGGGCCGTTTCCCGTCAGTGAGAGCCAAGGCAAAATACTTCATGGTGTGTCATGGATTATTTCACGACAGTGCCTGAAGTTTTTCGCGATACCTTAATCAAGAAGCTACTACAGTTGCCGACAAGCTCGTTCAAGAAGTCTTTTGTCGGTTCGGCGGGGTACCCTTAGAAATCCACACCGACCAGGGAAAGAAACTTTGTAATCGCAAGTTTACAGGAGACTGTCGTGTAATGGGTGCCACAAGACACGAACAACTTCTTATCACACCACAATCGATAGAATGGTAGAGCGTTTTAACCAAACGCTTGAGAGATACTGGCGAAAGTGTAGATAGCAGACAGAAGGATTGGGATAAGCATATAACAGCCATTTCCTCTTGCTTACGAAGCGCTATCCATGAAAGCACATCCGTAACCCCAGCATTTGCAAATTCGTTCGAGAATTAAGGTTGCCTGCTGCCCTTATTACTGAATATCCTGATACACCTCGTAGTATGACGGAGTACGTAAGTGATTTAAGAGATAGATGAATGACGTTTATGAGCATGATTCGACAGTCAAGTCAGCAGTCATCAGAAAGGACCCAAAACACGTTACGATCGCAACGTAACAATCAAGGTTTTGAAGAAAGTCATTGGTATGGCTACATAACCCACTTCGAAGCAAAGAAAGATCTCCCAAACTTCAAGCAAATGATGGACCTACCAAGTTATAACCAAAATTAACGACGTCACGTACCGTATACGCAAGCACCACGAGGAGCATCCAAGATTGTTCATGTGGATCGATAGCGCGTTTCTATGGAGATAATGCTCGGACGAGCATTTTTGGAAGGGGGCAGTGTTACGAATTGACGTAATTAAAATGTCATTAAAATGCGGCAATATGTGACGTCAGACCATAGACAGTCCATAGAGTATGACATGCGAATTGTCAAATAGCAAAGAGTCTTGTATGTTCTAGATAATTCGCGAACTATGTAGAATGACGTCGACGCTTCGAGCTCAGCGGCCGACAGGTATATAAGGCGGCCGACGGTACTCAAAGCGAACGAAGAGCGAAATACCTGCGACTACAAGAAGAAGCGAGTATACAGCATATCTAAGAGTTAACGTGTGATTATTACGGTGGTGCGGAAAGTGTTGTGTTATAGTGTGCAGTGTTAATTACGGATTTTAGTGCGTGCGGTAATTGATTAATTAGTACGAGTGTAAGTGTAATTAGTGTTGGGTGATGATTAAATTGGTTAATAATTAAAGCGTGTTACCGTGTATTCTTCGTGTTTGGCAATAATTTATCCGGAACCCCCAGCTTGTAACAATATTATAAAATTCCTTGATTTCAAGCGTCTATGCACAGTAGGCAGGGTTGTCTTTTCTTATGCGTTCAGTCTTTCATTGGCCAATTTTTTTTACTATTACCTTAATTATACATAGAAACAGTCTATAGAAACAGCTTTTGCCAATATTTGCATTTAGAACTCTTCTAATAAGTTACTCATACGTCCATGATGCTATGTTAATAACACGTTCTCTATTCAGAAGCAGGTACTTACTTTATGCCATGTGCTGACCGGATATATACATACATATTATAATTATTCACCACCCCTGCGTTCCCGCGAGCTGCTGTAAAAAAAATTATAGTGAATAAAACAGGCTCAAAATCAAAAGTAAGCAAGGCAAAATTCTACCCATCGCGTCGGTTGGGCAATAATTTGCATTCAGTTTTCACATGTCATAATGATATAGTAGTATGCTCGTGTATTTGATTATGTACCCTGTGACGCATTTAGGTCAAATTTTAAATGAAAATGTATTTTACAAGTAAATATAACAATAATATACGGTTTTGGTTGATGTTTCTTCGTGGTTGTGCATGAAGTTAGTTTCTTGTTTATCTAAGCAAGCTCAATAATGAAATAGTTAGCAACATACATACATATATTAAGTTACTAGCGCTGCGGTCAGAGTAGTTCTGTATACAACACTCCCTGCGCCTAATGCCCACGAGTGGCAGCTATTGTAACTCCTGAAACCTGTTGTTACCCACAAGGCACTGTTCACCTCAAGACACCTCCTCCAGAAACACAGAAGCATAAACATTTCCATTAAACAACAGATAAAAAATATCAATAGACATTCACACAGCACCGTCTAGCCCCAAACTAAGCATTACCCTGTTGAGTATAAAACAACGGATACATAAACATATCATACAAAGAAACACCCAGACCAATACAAACAGACAAATAAAACCTATTTGTACATACTTATGAAAAAAAACACTAAAACACTGCCTAAGCAAACTTACAAAAAGAACTGAAATCTTACAAAACATTGTATGTTAATGATTGCAAGACAACCACATAAGTTTGACACCGGAAAAAGATATCAGATCTCATGAGAGAGAGAGTCAAGCTTCTGGACACGGTTCTACTCTACCGACCAAATTCATATACTTCATCAAATTCTACATAGCAGTAAATATCTTGGCTTGGCTGTTTCGTTACTTACTTTAGACCAGAAACTAACTCTCTCTCTTCAACCTATCGCAGTCTACTGCTGGACATAGGTCTCCCCGATTTTGCGCCAGATATCCCGGTCCTCCGCTTTTCTCATCCAGCTTCCACCAGTTACCTTTCGCAAGTCGTCGTCCATCTCGCCGGGGGCGTCCTACGCTACGCTTGCCGAGACGAGGTCTCCACTCCAGATCTCGTCTGCTCCAACGGCCATCAGTTCTGTGACATACGTGACCAGCCCACTGCCACTAACTGGTTTGAAGAATTTGATGAAGTTAGGGTCGGTAGAGTTTGGCCGTGTAGATTCAGACATGACATGAGATCTGATATCTTTTTCACAGCGCAAACAATATGCAGTTATCTTGGCAACATTTTACATGAAATTTTATTGGTGGGATATGCTTTGGTACAAGTGAGTAATCTCATTCTATTCTATTCGTTGAGGACAAAACAGTTTAAATAAATAGAAACTAAAACTATGTATACAGGTGTCTAAATATTTTTGGTTGGTTCTATGATTAACCAATTTATATTGCTATCACAACAACTTGTTATTTTAGAGGTCGTTGGCCTTCGTCTTGTTTTTATTTTACATGGCTAGATATGTCATTAAAATTAAAGCCTGTAAGCTATACTATTCCTAAGTAATCATGATTGCCAATGGTCATCTGTTGTGGGCATAAATACTTCATCATCACCATATCAGCCACATGATGTTCATAGCTGAGATAGGCCTCCCCCAATAACTTCCGTCGAAGGCTATTTGCATCCCGCGGCCATTCACAACCTTCCTTTTGTCATCTGTCCATCTTGTGGGCGGCCGTCCTAAGCTGCGCTTGCCTGTACCAGGACTCCATTCGAGAACCATTCGGCCCCAACGCCATTGTGATTTTGTTACAGACCAACCATGCGCGGCTCGTCAAATAAAAGGCAGTCGGTTGTATGCGTCTGTAATACCACTTATTGCGATGATATCACAAGAGAGGTGCCTGCACACGGACAATATATCTCCTAATACAACATCTGAGGTAAACATTAAAGAATAACATATATTTTTTTAATATTTTTATGTATACGTGTACAGGACGGTCCAGACGTTCACCTGATTAAGTGATACACTAGACCATGACAAGCGGCATTAAAAGAGACCAACAAATGATAGACCGTTATTCTCCATCAATGCCGCACTGCGCCCGTCACCCGAGAAACAGATGTTAGGTCTCTTATACCCGGTAATTTTAATAAAATTTCGCGTGACAGAACGCCAACGACGCCTAAAGGCGTCAGAAACAATAGATTTTTTATTGTGTCTGGATTCCTGGCGTTCAAAAGGTTATGTATGGTGTATTTCCTTATGATATTCGTTTAAGATAGTTACAGCCGCCCATACATATGTATTGCTAATACATATTTTTTATTTCTTACAGGCCGGGTTAAGATTTGACAAAGCCAATGGAGAATTTAACTCTAACACCACAGGTGAGAATCGGTTTTGTTTTGATTTGGATACGTGAGAGTGATTATTTATTTCAGTACAGTATTTTGAGTTGTTGTGAAAGTTTTCTAGCGGTTAAGTACTTATAATTGCTAACTTCTACATACCGTTGTTACGAGTTTTACATATTTAAATCATTGTAGGTAAATCGTATAGAATTAATAATGAGTTGAATATACTTTGCCAGATTAATTTGTTGACCTTGAAAAGAGCTTTCACTGGTCTTTGAATAGATTTTGGACTCTGTCGGGTCGAATTAAGCATTGATTTGGATTGTCTTTGTGGGGTAGCATAGACGATGGTTTCCTTTATGTCGTGTTACGAAACTAGTCTACTTTTACGGCCATCAGTTTTGTCATACCTGACTCCCTAATGCTACTACAAACATAATTTGCTGATCTGGTGCACTATACAGCGGTTACTTGGTTCTGGTACCCAATCATCACTACAGCCTAAAATGAAACTGCTGAACGAAGACCTCCCCTAATGCTTTCCAAGCGGACCGATCCCTTGTAGTTGACATCCATCTGCTACCCGACTTATCTAGTTCATTAGACTGGGACCCATTACTTATCGATAAATTATTGTAACATATTATTTTTAGGTAACTGCGAAATCAACCTGACCTTGAATCCAGCGGTGAAGTTCCAAAGTATCACAGGATTTGGGGGAGCAGTTACAGACTCGGCTGCCATGAACTGGAAAAATCTTTCAGATGCCACCTTAAAGCAAAGTTTGATTGAGTAAGAAAATATTTTTTTGAAGTAAAAGAGCGCGATGTCGAAGCGGCTTGCGCGTTCGGTTGCCGTTCGGCATAGTTTAAAACAGTGATTGCAGTGGTGGGTCATCGAATAATCCCGAAAAATATTACCTCCGGTCTCTCAGTGCTTCAGATGGCACTTTAACCCTTTGACCGCCAATGACACCTTAAAGCGCCAGACACAATAGATTTTCTATTGTGTCTGAATTCCCGGCGTCTAATGGGTTAAGCCTCGAGTATCATCATCATCAGCCTATAATGTAACACTAGGTGTACAGGCCTTCCCACAAAGCATAGCTAGTTTCAGCGGCAGGTAACCCTCCCCGCCAGCCACGTATTAACGGCTGCCATTCTAAGATAGTGGCCAAGAGTAATGACTAAACAAACATCCCAAAACTTCCCTTTCGCAAAACGCCTAAAGGAACGTTATGCGACCAGGGGACATTTTGCGATAGGGACCTTCTGCGATGGAGCCTTCCTAAGCATATAGGGACTCGAGTTAATATTTTTCATTCACCCATCCCACGACTGACGATTTCGATAATAGTTTGACTTGTGCGATCGTTAACCGAGTGCACTAGTCGTTACAAACATAATACATGTGATCTCTTTCCACAGTTCCTACTTCAGCAGCAAGGGTCTCCAGTACAATATGGTCCGCTTACCAATCGGTGGCACGGACTTCTCGACACATGCGTACGCATACAACGATCTTCCCAGAGACGACGCCGCTCTATCAAACTTCTCATTGGCTTACGAGGACCACGAATTCAGGGTCAGTATTGTTTATGTCACCTCACCTATCTTTCCAGTTATGCCTTAGGGACAAAACATTCAGCAAAGAGCGGGTAACCGCACATACTCATTGAACTGCTATCTGTAATCCACCTACCAAGCGAGAAATCCATTGGCCTTTTGCGGGGTGTTAAAGTTTGAATAGTATTTGAATTGTGTTCCTTTTCATGGGTACATAAGAAACGTCAATTGCTACTAACCAATAAGTCTTTGTACCTGCTTGATTGCAAAAAAATTGTCTCAACCTAGCTATTTTACACGCTCCAAACATTTTCAAATATTGTGTTTGTCGTCAAAAGTCTAAGAAAAGTTTTCGCGAATTGGGTGTGTGAAAGAATATGTTTATGGTCTATATTCCAGATTCCAATGCTCAAAGAAATCTTGGCTGCGTCAGTGGAGCCAGTGCAGATAGTATCCACGACCTGGTCTCCGCCAGTCTGGATGAAGACCAACAACAGATACACTGGCTTTAGCCGGCTCAAGCCTGAATATTACCAGACATACGCTGACTACCATTTGAAGTAAGGATCAACCTCATCACCATGATCAGCTAATTATTCGTCCCCACCGAGAAGCACAAGCCGACCCGTAAAGGGTGTATAG
>PQWD01003555.1:0-37669 GCA_019425675.1 Leucinodes orbonalis | reverse complement strand
TACCGTGGAGCTGCCATATGTACATAGAAGAAAGACTAGATTTTTTTTTTTATTGACGTTATTAAATATGGAAATAAACTTGTTGGAGTGTTATTTTATTTAACGCCTGCCTAGCGTTCATAATACCATAGATTATTTATTACACTGATTATTTGGGAAAAGAAATTGAAACCTACTTTACATAGAAATCATAAGTGGTGTACAAATACCGAATCAAGTTAAGGGAATTCAATTAAAATGATACCTAACATTTTTTTAATTTACCGAGCTTATTCAATGGACTCATCCATTGATGCGCTTATAACAATATTGCTTCCAAACTCAAATAAAGTATCAATCAAAACTTATATCAAAAAAATAATATTGTTCACAGGTCTGTGATTCGGCTTAAGGTAAGACACAGACATCCGAATATATTAGACTGGACAAGCGCCAAGTTTATAGGCAGTCCCAGGTCGCAATTTCTTTTCGTTCTTACCTGTGAAAAGTTATTATATTCTGTAAAATTTATGATTCATTGCGATGATGGCATGTTACAATTGCACAGGATGCATTTGGAATAAAACGTAATTATCTTCTAATATTCGTGCGTATTGACTCGTCTCACAGCGTAAACTGGCAGCCAGTGTATGCTCGTTGGCTTACATTTGTCGCACTTTAAACCGGCTTGCCCCATCTCCTGTATTGGGAAATCTGTGGTAAGACAGACAGTACATCACTAGATACGTGTTATAACCACTTTATATCTATAGTCCAGCAGTTTATGACTAACTCGAGTAACAATGTTATGCTTATGACTGGACTTCTAACTGATTACAAAACAAGGGGAAGGTCTGTTATTGATATGCGAGAGTGATACGAATAATCAAACGAATGTCAACTTTATCACCAACGCACAGAGGACTTAATCCCATGTACGGTATTACGTTAACAACGGAAGATGCCAATCGACCTGATGATACGTCAGGCGTTAGCTCACGATCTTTGGTCGACATTGGAAGAGTATGTTCGTGGGATGACCATATACAAATGTTATTTTTAAAAGTAATGAAGCTATCTAAGTAAATCAGACATTCAAATGTAAATTTTTTGACGCATTTTTGCATATTATACATATAAGAGCGTCGGTGGCTCAATGGTGTGGACTGTTGCCCTAATACCGGGAGGCCTGAGGTTGAAATCCGGCCACGAACTAATGTGTTTTCAAATTTTCAAAAATATATGTACATTATCCGATGCTTAAGTACGCACCGTAAGGTGAAGGAAAACATCGTGAGGAAACCTGCACTAGGCCTGTGTGGATGACTAAGGCCTAACCACCCTATACGGGTAGGCTCGTGCCCCTCGGTGGGAACCTTTGAAGAATGAGGTATATATTAGAGATTTTATTTATGATATATATATATAAGTATATATTGGAGATATTATTTATTTGTTTACTTTTACAAGTAAACAAATAAATAATATCTGAAATAGAAATAAGGTCTAAATTATATTACATATGGCTACCAAGAGATGCCGAAGGGTTCCAGTACTTCCAGTGGTAACTTTTAATAAAAGGTTTTCTTTTGCTCATGGACGAAAAACCCACTTCCCCACTTTTACCATAACAATGGCAAAGAACTGTCACTGGCTATTCAGTGAGAATTGAGTCATCCGAAGCGTATTACTACGGCTTCATGAGTCACCTCGCAATGGACTTAGTCAGACAGAAGTGCGCGTGCAAATTGTCGAATGTGCCTCCTTTGTGACCAAGTGTCAAAAAACTACTAAAGTCTCCAAAAACAGGTTTCCAGCGGTTGTCCATTGTCCTGCATTACTGTTATTATTTTGGTTATGTTGTTTCCCGGGTAAAAGATTAAGACGAGCTATTGTCGTATTTTTTTAAACTATTTAAAATGAAAGGTGATGTTTGCCTGTATTGTTTAATTTATTGTATTTAAACATAATGTTAGTATTAATTATTCCTACATAGCGTAACCATTTAAGAAGAATAAAATATAGGCTAGTTTTTTTTTAAATTGATCTCTTTTAGACACAGTTATTCGTATTTCAGTATACCTAAATCTTAGTGATGACAGACGCTATTGTTATCAAAAATATAACTGTAACGGCATTTATTTGACATAATTTATCATTACTGAGTAATCTATCTCATATTTTACAATGAACCCTTTAGATGTAACAAAGAATTACAAATTAGTTATTATGACTCATTAATTAATGGAAATGTTATCTGTATAAGTACAACCATAAGTAATGTTGTTTTGTTAGTAATTAGGACAAAGTTTTAACCGCAAATTGTATGCAAAATAGTGTGAATCACCGTGTCTTCAAGTTATGATTTCCTTAAATTATCACTAGCATTGTTATATTTCCTCTTTCCTTACGTTAAATAATTAATATATAATATTCATTATGACAACATAAATAAATATATATGACTATTTATTTTGCGTTAGAGTCGTTATTTGCAAAAAATAAGGGCCTCTAGGGTAGATATTTTTAAAACTCATTGAATAAAATGAACCAAGCCATGTTACTGATAACATGGTGTATAAATTAATACATTTTTCGCGACGTTTCGGCGATTTTTGCCAGTTGTGGTCACAGGTATTATCCTTTGCAATTTGGGTTTGATTCCATGCATGTGAATCGCGGAAACATAATAGTATTTCAGATCTTTGACGACCTATTTGGTGTTGCGGTTGAGAGGTCGGCTACAACACCAAGGGTTCCGGGTTTGATCCCCGGGCATTACAAACATTTGTGTGCATGAACATGTCTGTTTGTAGTGGTTTGGATGTTTTCAATGTATAATATGTATGTATTTACAAAAATATATATATAAGTATATTTATCAGTTGTTTAGTACCCATAATACAGGCTTCACGCTTAACTTTGGGCTAAATGGCGCTGTGTGAATGTCAGTGGATATTCATATTAATCTAAATTAATTTCTAGGGTATGTAGTGCATCCTGCTGAAATCTGAATCGCAAACATACAATGGATGGCAAGATTTCAGAATAAGAGTACCTGTTAGTAGCATTTAATCAAAAACTACATGCAGTCTGAGCTTTATCCTTATGTCAAAGCGGTCTTATTAAAGGAATTTGATTAAAAAGCTGAATCAAGGATTTAGGTACCGGAAATAATGTTATTACGAGTAACTCTACATTACAATATAGGTACCTACTAAAGGGCAATCATTCTGACTAACGTATTTATAGCTGTCGTTAGGTAAAGGTATTTGTATTGTGCCTTCTGTGCCCTACATAAGGGCTATTCTTCTGATAATTTGATGGCATTAGTGTCATCATGTGGTGTATGGTTTTGAGCGATGCGGCGCGTCGTTATGAGTTTCACAAACGAAATGAGGATCGAAATAAAAAAATTCGATCAATTATCAAGATAGTCTAGGATTGGATTTTTCAGTTTCACAAAGAACATCAGTGGTTGTTGTAGTTAAACCATTTTCAAATTACATCTTAGTTTTCTACTGCTGTCCATGAGCATTTGCGTTAAAGTAAAAAAAGGAAAAGCACCTATGAATGTCAAAAAGTACCCAAATACAATAAAAAACATTTAAAAAACCAGTAAAGCACAAAAAATATTTTGATACTTGAAAATAAAGCGCTTCAGTGGTTTGGCCTGGAAGAACCCAAGAAAACATAACAATAGAGCCTTTTTTAAACAATACAAATAATTGTTAATTATGATACAATTATTTTATAAATTTGATATCGGCAGAATGCACCGCGTTACTTTTAACAGGGTGTGAAAGGTTCTATATTGGGACTTCTTAGCTACATCCAGAACTAGTTTAACTTTTATAAAATAAGTTATCTCTTACGTCTAGTGCGAATGGAAGTATAAAAATCATCCTTCAGCGGCCAACAGCGAAATGTCTATCAGAAAAAGCATGACGTAAAGTATGATAAAATAATTTTGTGGAATTTTTAAAAGTCTTATTTTCTTATAATCAACAACTAATTAGCCCATATATTTGTCACGGTACTCTGTTTCAGACCCCGTAGTTTTGTGTCAAGGAGCATTAAGTTTAGGTCCAGCAATTAAGATATAGCAAACCACCACCAAATTTCTTGTCGCCACACTCATTTCTTGTGGTTCAGCCAATCATCAATGCCTTGTAGTAAGACATTATAGACGAAGACATTAGAGATGAATTCTAAACTCTATAATAAGATTTAGTGTCTAGTCCCTTGTAGTTATAGTTATCATGAAACAATAGAAAATATTTTGTGTTAAACGTAGAATATAACTGTATCTCCCAAGAGGATAGAAATATATAAATATAGAAAAAAGGGTCATGACCCACGCCAATCAGCGAGTTAAAGTGCATTAACATATTACTAACGAGATCAATACAAAAACATTTCCTAGAACTGGTCCCGCACATTCGTCGTTTTTGAACGCCCAACCACATTTAAATGAATGGAGCGTTCGAATCTCGAGCAGTCATTGGTTGAGTTCGGTCGGCGACGCGTGTGTTCTCAAATAGTTTCGCTATTGTTGCAACTAGTTTAACGAACTAGTCGATATAAGGCGGACTAGTTATTCTTTTTTTAAAAAGTGATCGTTTTGTTTTAAAAAATGTATAAATTAACTGTTTTCGTCGTGTTGCTGGCGACGTTTGGAGGCGCTTTGTCGCACACTTATCATCTCGGAGGGTGCCCGTTGACAGAACCTATGCCAGGATTCGAAATGAATAAGGTTTGTTTATTTTTATCTTCCTCTCTCTTACTCCCTATTTCTTGAAAAGAGGGTTTCTACGTATTGCAATGAAATATTGTTTCCTCCTTATTTATTTTGAGTACCTGTAATTTGATTTTGACCACCACTTTGGTGTATGTTGTATTGTTTGAGTTAATCGTTTATCTCGAGGATAATACGGGTTCGAATTCCGTGCAGCATAAATCTTTGTTTTGATGGTTTGATTCCTGGAAAGTGTAAACTTTGTAAATGCAATAGGAATACTGTACATTACACAATAATATACCCCTGAAACGTTTACTTGGGTACCTATATGACGACCCATGCGGTGTAATGGTCGAGTCGTCAGCTGCTACACCAAGGGTTCCGGGTTCGAATCCCGGGCAATACAAACATTTGTGTGCATGAACATGACTGTTTGTATTGGTTCTGGGTGATTCTATATATAATATGTATGGACATATTTATAAAAAAAAAGCTTATAAGTATGTTTATCCGTTGCTTCACGCTTAACTTGGGGATAGATGGCGCTGTGTGAATGTCAGTGGATATTTATATATCAATTATTGCTCTTTCACATGATATCGAACTATTGTTTTTGTTTACAAAGATAACCTCTATAAGATAAAGTACTTATATAAGAAATAATCTAATATACGTATAATTTTAGTGTCAACTGCGTAGAAGTAGTTAGATGCAAATGCACTAGCCATATTATATATAGGTATAATAATAAAAGATTATAATATTCACCGATATTCACGTAGCGCTATTTAGCAAGGAGCTTGTACTATTATATAGGTACTGAACCACATTAATGCTAAATATAAATAAATAAATATTTTTTTTCTAAATAGGTATATATTGTAGCACCTAGAAATAAACATAGATCTCTGAACCATTAGTACATAACAAATTGTACAGATATCTATATATTTTTGACTTCTTTGACTTTTACTTTTTTTCGGAATGCCTTATCGCTGATAGCCTTAACAGATTCACCGGAAAACGAACGCAGATGGCTCTCATCCCAAAAAAAATGCAATCAGCCTAAGGGTTTACGTTGAGACGTCTGTCTCGGCCATAGATTTAGGATTGTAGCGCGCTCCCGGCTCTATCTTGGTAGTAGTTAAAACCTAACAATTCGCATTGGGCATAGTGGGCTACAGCCCAATCTACCTAAAGCTATGCTTTGCGGGAAGGCTTGTGCCCTGCAGTGGGTCGTTAAAGTCTGATTATGATATGTGAAATCATTTGCTAATTAAGTAAATGTATAAATATCCACTGACATTCACACAGCGCCATCTAGCCCCAAGTTAAGCGTGAAGATTGTATTATGGGTACTAAACAACGGATAAACATATGTACTTATATAATTTTTTTTTGTAAATACATACATATTATACATTAAAAACATCCAGACCGTGACAAACAGACATGTTCATGCACACAAATGTGTGTACTATCCGGGGATCGAACCCGGAACCCTTGGGGTTGCAGTCGACCTCTCAACCGCAACACCAAATGGGTGGTCATTAATTAAACGAATGATTGAACATGTTATAAAATTCGACTGTCCACGGGTGTCTTGACATCAATAAACGGGGTTTACATAAAGGATGTTGACCTTCTTTGACATGTCATTAGGAGATAACAATGACGTTGGTATGTGGCCTATCAGCTATCAGCTGTGACCGCTCAACAAAGAAACGTCTCGACCTCTATTCCCGATTACATCGGGATGTCTCAGATGTTATTATTAATGCGTGTTATTTATTCACAACAAACAGTTGAGAATCAAATATATATATATAGCACAAATTATACATAGTATAAAACAAAGTCAGTTTCTCTGTCCATATATCCTTATGAATGCTTAAATCTTAAAAACTTGTATTACTTGTGTTCTAAAACGTAACGGATTTAGATGCGGTTTGTTTTAATAGATAGACTGATTGAAAAGTAAGGTGTACATGTATAATAACACCCATTAAATAGTGGAGAAATACTGTTATTTTTGGGGTTTGCGACGGTACCGAGCAGCCGGGGCGTCCTATCAGCATTGCACCTGTGCGAAGCCGGGGCGGATAGCTAGTATAATTTAATACAGCCTTTAGGAATAGGAGATTTTTGATAGCATGCACTAAACTCAGTGTGCTTGGCAAAATGATATTATCATATATAAAATAGGCGTAAAACCTTGTTTTAATAGGTGGTAGACTCGATACTGAGTTGTCTGGGTAAGTACCACCGCAGTGCCAGATACCATCCCGTCAAATAGGAGTGTTATGCACTTTTGTGTGAGCACTGTAGTTAGTGAAATTACCGGGTATAAGAGACCTAACATCTGTCGATTCTGGTGACGGGCGCAGTGCGGCATTGATGGAGGATAATAACTGTCTATCACTTGTTGGTCTCCTTCAATGCTGCTCTGTCATGTCATGGTTAGGCATATCACTTACCATCAGCTGAGCGTCCTGACCGTCTTGTTCACTTATTACAAATAAAATAAAATAAACCTTGTCAAGTAACAGTACTCTGTAAATTGATATTTGAGAATAACCGCTGCAGGCATCTGATAACAATACGAATTCGATTTTATCGCTATCGACATGAGTCATAGGTATATATTGCACACGGATGCAATGCATTAATAAATCAATGCATATTGGTATATTATGTCTAAGCTCTTTGTGGTGAAGTGCGTTGGTTTAGATTGCCTTACATCGCATAGTGAATGCTGTCGAACATGTGATTCGTCGAAGTAATGTGCTGTCGCACATGTGATTTGGCGAAGTAGTGTTCTGTCGAAAACATGATTTGTCGAAGTAATGTGCTGTCAAACACGTGGATTGGTTAAGTAGTGTGCTGTCGAACATGTGCTTTGTTGAAGTAGTGTGCTGTCGAAATAGTGTTTGTCGAAATTTAGAATTAAAGCTGACTCATAATCCAATATGTATGCACAGTTCCTCGGCGTATGGTACGTCATGCAGAAGACATCGACCGCCTCGCACTGTATCACATACAACTTCACGAAGACCAACGAGCCGTACACGTACGAGCTGGAGCAGGTGTCCCAGCACTTCATCCTGGGGCTGACACCACTTAAACACGACTATAGGTTTGTATATTTGTATATATTCAGTAATGAACCGACTTATAGCGTCCAATTGCAGAGTAAAGCTTGCCGTTTGGGATGGGAATTTTGAAAATGGGCCCTAAATAAAGAAAGAATGAAATAATTTATAGCAAAAATATTTAATGCAAACGAAAACAGAGCGTCGGTGGCACATTGGTGTGGACTGTTGTTTTCCGATCTGGAGGGTGCAGGTAAAAATACCGCCACGTACCAATGTATTTTCGAATTTACGATATTATAGTACGTTTATCCGACGCTCTTGCTTGCGTAAGGAAACATCGCGAGGAAACTGCGCAATAATACGAATAGATTCAAAGATGTTCTGAAGTCCGGATTGGCCACTTAATAAGCAATGGGTAATATTTAAGTCGGCCAATCCGACTGGGCCCGCGTGACGACTAAGCGCCTATACATCCTTTACGGGTATATAGACTAGTCGGACGTATATGAGCTGATGATAAAAACAGAGAAGCAAAAAATATAAAATATTGCAATTAAATTTATTTATTTATTTATTATGTAACAAAAGATTACTTGCCATTACATACTGATGGTTTTTGTTCTACTGTCTAGTCTAATAGACTAGACAGTAGGTAAGCCATACACAGTATACACAGAAAATTCAACCTAATCACAATAGTTTTACGTTAAAGTTTGAAAACTAGGACATGATAAGTGTGTGTGCAAATAACAAAATAAAATAAAAAAGTTATTACATATATAAAGAAGAAGAATGAAATATGAAAATAAGAATAAGGAGTAACAACTGTTTTATATTCGCATACACTGGTGTCCTGACTGTTCCAGACATTCCATTCCTGCAGGATGAAGTTCGATTCCCGTTAAGTATGTGCAATTTTATTTGATGTTTCTTAGTTTTCAATCGAAATGATTTATATGTAAATCTTACAATAAATCATTTCGATTGAAATCTAAGTAATACTCCAATACTTATTTTTGTGGCAAAGATGAACTAATTGTATAGTCTGATTCACAAAAAATGACCGTAAAAGGCGACATTCTCAAGCGGCCAATATAATAATACCATATTAATGATAGTTAAAGAATAAATTAATTATTATATGGCAAATTTACTATCGGAAAAATAATTAAAGACTTTCCGCCATGTCACCGTCATCGCACTTCCAAAAGTACCAAAAACATACTTTGTACAGTGTCATCTTTTGTAACCGTACTATAATCGTATTACAACAAAATCAGTTGTGACTTTCATGACTTCTATAAAATTATATTTTCTTGGTTGCCGTATTGTGAGTTGTCTACCTACAAGATGACAGATCACTTTAATACGAATAAGCAGCTAACTTTCAACCTGCATTTTAATGAGGAAGACCTATGTCAGCAGTGGACTGCCATAGATTGAAGAGATAGAGGCATTGAAAGATACCTATGTTCAGCAGTGCAACCCTAATGGCTTTTATGATGATGCCTTAGTACCGCAATCTGCAATAAAAGAAGAGAGATCTAATTTGGAAATAATTATCATATTGGAATCGCTTGCCAAGCGCGGAGATTTGGCAGATCTCAATATCGTAGGAAGCCCTAAATCTGAGGCTGTTATAAGTAGTATTTATCAATGGCTTTTTCCAGTGTAGCCGGATCAGCCCAGTACACGGTATTAGCGACTGACTACACCACATATGCTTGCAATCTTCACCTGCCAGAACTTGCCTTCGCACACAGGCGGTCTGCCACAATTCTGTCCAGGTCAAAGGAGCTCGACAAGATGTTGTTGATAAGGTAACAGATTGATCATGTACCCTACATAGTTTAACACTCCTGACTTGGGAGGCTCCTTGAGGCTTAATACCAAATAGTGAAGCGTTTGCTAGTCTGGCGGAGCACGAGTGGCGGCAAAGACAGCAGTCTTATTAATTCCAACAAAGTTGTTTAACTTTGACAGTCATCTGTCTGTCGAGGTTTATACATTAAATAATTTATAAATAGAAAGTCATCATTTTAACAAATGGTAGTAGTCCTATTACTATGAGAGTATGGCGATCTCCAAATATCTGAAAAGCTGCCTTATAAGCAATCTCTTGCAGGCAACCTTACAGCGAAGGAATCATACAGCACGATGTTCTAGTGCAGATATCATTGTCATCATAGCAGCCTAACATGACCACTGCTGAACGAAGGTCTCCCATAATAATTTCCACGCGGACATCAAAATAGTTATTAAGGAATGTAATTATAACAAACTAAATTTTGGTACCTATATAACATCTGTTTTTACTTGCAGATGCGTAACAAACTGGCATCATTTGGTGTCGACCCTTACGATCTGTCTATCATTAGCCAAAATGGCTGCCCGCTCCACCCCAACGGCTCAACTGAAGGAGTCAACATCAATATTGACCCTGAAACGTTCTCGTCGCACAATATAGGCGAAGCGGTCAGGAAGACTGGCGAAACTCTTGGTAAGTTGAACTAGTTTCTCTAAATTACATAAGTACCATTAGACTTAGTCAGGCGTTTAAGATATTCAAAAATGAGAGGCACAGAGGCGGGGTAAGGCGTGGGCGATGGGTGCCACCGCCTATGGCTTCGTGATCCAAGGGCCTGGCGCCTCGACCCGCAAGCGCAATTGTAAGTTAAGGCATAGAATCTGGCTACAATCTTAGGATAGTAGTCGTAAACACCCACCAATAATTCCCAAAAAATAATGTCCAAATATTTATAGATACGCAAAGCTACGATGACACTGAAGCCTTATTACAATATGTTATGAATAAGAAGAAACACTCTTACACTTACACACACACTCTCATTATTTATTTATTTATTATTTGTGTATCTAAATTTAAGTGGGGCCCTGTTGCCTGTAACTCAGGTTATCCTACCACGGGCAACAGTTGTCACCTGTTTCCGTATTTAAATACTGAATTCAATGTATGTACTTACTATAAGAACACAAGTAATTTATGTGGATAAGATTTAATTATTATTATAGATGCTTATTCGGGCACAAGGATACATTTCAGAAACATAATTTTTAGTTAAACGAATTTGCCACAAAATGTTTTTGGCATATTCGGACAAAATAGCTGACCCTTCCATCCCTATACAACCAAAAAATATTCTTAAAGAGTTTTCCAAATTTTCCAGCTGATGGAGTAGAGTACGTCGTTGAAGCTGGCAAAAAGGTGTATCACAAGGTAGCCAGCAGCAAAGAAGACTTGACTGAGATGCCCTCTCACGGCGCCGAAAGAAATCTAAATGCGGACGCGGAGTGGCTTCCCTAAGTTATTTAGAACATTTAGATAAATGGGACTGTGGCGTAGTGAGATAAATTATTGTTAGCAGATAAACTAAAGATATTGTTAGTGTACGTAGTATTATTGGATACCTTTCTTTGGGATAAAAGCAAGTAGCATTTAATGCAATCCGGAATGTGTAAAATCTGTGGATGTATCTGTAATCTTTTTTAATTTGGACCTTATTTAATGCTGTAAGGCATGGTTCACACCAAATGTATACTTATGCTGCTAGCCATAGTACCTATATGCGAATCTAGGACGATGCACCATGACGCAAATAGTAACGTAAAGTCGGTAAGACATTTATGTATAAATGCTTAACACATTAACTGCTACGTCAGTCACTGATAAGTGACAAATAATGAAAATGTTTTTGCCTGGTTAGGCAACGTGTTAAGCATTTACACATACTCACCTACTTTACGTTACTATTTGCATATAGGTAATATGGCTAGCAGTATAAGTATACCTTTGATGTGAAATATGCCTTTTCAGGAAGGGTTTAGTAGTCATACACAGCGTTATCAATTTACCTTCGGTAAATATGTGAATAAATCGCCATACCTTGCCTGTAAATGTTCAATTATTAGGTGTAGATACAGCAAAATAGATCTTAGTAGAAAAATATACTATCACTGTTGTTTCATTCAACAGGTTACAGTTTAATGCAGTTTACCGCTTATTGCTGCGGTTGAGAGTAGATGATGTTAACAGTTTAAGGTGTTATGGCAACCCCACAGACATCAGAATATACATTAGACTGGACAAGCCGCCAAGTTTATAGGCAGTCCCAGTGTCGCAATTTCTTTTCGGTTCTTACCTGTGAAAAGTTATTATATTTCTTGGTAAATTTACTGATTTATTGCGATGATGGCATGTTACAATTGCACAGGATGGCATTTTGGAAAAAACGGTAATTTCTTCTAATATACCTGCGTCTTGTCTCGTCTCATAGAGCGTAAACTGGTAGCCAGTGTATGCTCGTTGAGCTTACATTTGTCGCACTTTAAACGCGGCTTGCCCCATCTCCTGTTTGGGAAATCTGTGGGCAACCCCAAGCCTAATACCATATGTCAACAATAAAGGCTTAAAGAAATACCCAATTCTTATGAATACTCAATAGAATATTAGTGTCTTTTGGAAATTTAATATAAGAATATAATTTAAGTTTTTTTAAAATGACATAGCGTCATTGATGTATGTTAGGTACATATGAATTGACTTAAAAGGATTTCATTATTAGGGGCCAAACAAAATTGGTCAATAAACTGGCTACAATACTTTTGTATATTTAATATGAATGGTTTTGCAAGTGCAATAAATATATCTTATAAAATAAAACTTGTATTATTTTAATGAACTTGTAATTTATATAATAAACAGACTAATGACGATTACTTTTTAATGTATTTTTTTCTAATCGATACAATTTCATTTATAATCATCATCACACTTTAATGGTCTCATTGCATGGCATAGGCCTTCCAAAACAGCATAGTCATGGGGAGTTTGAAAACCTGTAGTTAAATGTAATTGTTTCAAATCAATCTACATTCAAAAGCCTTCATATAAATTCAATATAATTTATTTTATACATAGTTTATATTCAACATACTGGCTTAAATACATTTTTTTAATAAAAAGAAACTATTACAAAATAGATAAATGCAAACAATAAATCACGACTCCATTTTAATTGCATTCCAATATGGCTGCCCAACTGTCAGTTTTGAAGCGAAAAAAAAACAAAAGAAGCCATGTATAAAGAGGTTTAATATGCTTAAGGTGTACAACGATCAAGGAAACGCGGGTAGAGGCAGGCCTCTCGGATGTGGTATCTGTCGAGCAGCCAGCATAGGAAACGTTCTAGACCGAGACCGTAGCCGCCGTGGGGCACGCTGCCAAACTTGCGTTGATCTGTGTACCAGTAGTACGGGGAAGGGTCGATGCCTGCACGATCGTAGCCTGGGTAAGAAAAGTTAAATCATAAAAAAATAAATTATAAAAAACCTATAAAATAATAAAAATAATGTTGTACACAAAATGATCACATACATCAGCCAACTTTATCAGCTTTTTGACCATCTTGCCAACATTTTTTTACATAATTATTAAAATGATGTATACCGTCAAAACCAACAATACAAAACTACTCATTATACGTTCCCACCGAGGCCCACGGGCCTTAGTCGTCCACGCGGGCCTAGTGCGGATTGGACGACTCCACGCACAACCTTTGAATCTCGTCGCAGGCGCGAGGTTTCCTCATGATGTTTCCTTCACCGTAAGAGCGTCGGAAAACGTACATATAATTTTGAAAATTCGAAAACATACGTACCTCAGCCCTCCCGGTAGTGGAGCCACCAACGCTCAAATTATACTCAAACAACACTTAAATTGTACTCACTCTCCATCAGCTCCTTATGGTCCCATATCCTCATGGATCCGCCGACTATCTCGCCAACGCCCGGCATCAGCACGTCCACCGACTCGGTGAGCCTGCGGTCTTCTTCGCATCGGGACATGTAGAACGACTTTATCTCGGCCGGGAACTTGCACAACAGTATTGGCACGCCGATCGCGTCGGTCATCTTGCGCTCCGGCATCTCTGGTATGTCCTGCAGGATTATGGAATTTTTAAAATAAAGCTCACGCCTTGGTCTTAGAGGGGTAGGCAGATGGAATGGATGGAACGCCACATTGCGCGGTCCTAACATACTTCTCTAGCTTCATTCACATCATCAATCTTTTCATACAAGCTCTTTTATTCCTTTTGCTTTGGATCCCGGCCTTCTAAAGGACTTGAAACATTTGGTCAAGTCCTTCTGAGTCGGCCCCGCCTCGTGTATCCATCCACATTCGCACACTTTTAGATTTTTTGTGAACACTTATTGGTTTTTGTGTTTATGTAGGAATGTCATGACATGGCGGCTGCTTTGTTGAGTTTATAAATACAGATAAATTATTTAAAAGTTTTGATATTAATTTTAAAGAGAATTGACTTATTCAGAGATTGGAGGCTGCCTTTAGATTTAAGTTTTTATGTTTAAGAAAATTCTTGTATTCTGCCACAGAATACAAGAATTTTCATTCATTTTCAATGAACATTCTTTATTTTCTTTTTTCCTATTCATGAATTAGTATACACTTTTGGATTTGTTTTCTTAGTCAATGGAATCGTTCATATACATTTTTAATTGGTTTCTATTATTTTTATATTTTTAAACTTCTATAAAGTGTGAAACAAGCACCCGTAACGAAGCACCCTAATTGAAATCATTGACGTCCATATTTAGAAGCCACGCGAATCTATCGATTAGCAGTGTAGATTAGTAAAGCACTAGTACAATAACCTTTCATCATCAGCTCATTAAACGTCCCCACCGAGGGGCACGAGCCTACCCGTAAAGAGTGATTAGGCCTTAGTCGTCCACGCGGGCCCAGTGCGGATTGGACGACTTCACACACAACCTACGAATCTCTTCGCAGGCGTGCATGAAGGTTTCCTCACGATGTTTTCCTTCACCGTAAGAGCGTCGGATAACGTACATATATTTTTCGAAAATTCGAAAATACATTGGTACGTGTCAGGATTTGAACCTCAGCCCTCCCGGTAGGAAGGCGACAGTCCACACCACTGAGCCACCGACGCTCTAACAATAACCTTTATTTAGCTAGAATACAGTAAATGATCACTAACCTCCCCAAACTCGTAGAACGAGCCATCTTCCTTGGTAATGTTGTTGGCTCGAAGATACTCAATCGCTTCAGAGTACGGCATCCTCTTGAACGGCTTTTGAGGTTTCTAAAGATTACAAAGATATATTAATTAATTATGAACACAGACATGACAGAACAACAAATAAAGTTAGGACTAAGGCACGCTCAAAATGATTTTTACTTCCAAAAGATTTAATATGGTAAGAAAATTAGGCAGGTATGTATTTTTAAAAAAATCAATTTACTACTTGTTTAGTAAGACATCGTTTTACATACTTACAAATAAGACTACATAGTTACACTGTGTTTAAGCGTAATGATGGATTATATCAGTTAGTTGGTTATGGCAGTTCTCAAAGAGCCGAGTCATAATAATCAGCTAATAACGTTCTACTGCAAGACACACAGGCCTTCCCGTACAGCATAGCCATGGGAAGATAGGGTTATAACCCACCACGCGGGCCCAATACGGATTGGTGGGTGTAAACGACTACTATCTGAAGATTGCAGCCGGAACCGACGGCTTACGTGTTCTCCAAAGCACGGAATCATCTTTCCTTTCGGATCGGTCAGGTTCCAGTCATTGCATGTCCTAAACAAACTAAATGTAAATGTTTTTACTCTGTCGATGAATATTTTAATGTAAATTGACTTCGTATTTTTCTATATTTCATCGATTGACATGTTATTTATGCGGATTAACTTGTATTGTTAAAATTGCACGCCGGTACAAAATCCGGTTAAATGGAATTGACACTAATGCACTGAAAAACCTATACTAATGACACATTCTGTTTGCAAATAAATATATTTGATTTTGATTTGATTTGAACTAGGAACAATCGCACATTCTTCCCCGCGGATTTCGAACCCACTAACTCCGGGTCACGCATCGATCTAAGCCGAACGTTGTACCTGTTGTAATATCTAAATTATTATCATCTAAATATTACAATCTAAGATGGTACAGACAGCGCCACCTAGTGTTAGCTAACCAAATATATTGTGACGATTTGTTCTGGATTAGACCACGAAGGCAGTTGGGTTGGAGACAGAAGGGTTGAGTGATTCCTTCCACATGCTGTTTACCTTGAAGTTGGGGTTGAGCTCGTACACCAAGTGACCTTCAGGCGAAGCTAGTACCCGGTCTACCACGTCCACCACCAGATCCTCGAGCCGGTCCAGCAGTTCTTCGAAGGTTATGAAGGCACATTCAGCCTCCACGTGTCCGTACCTAAGATATTGGAGAGACAATTTTATAACAACCAATAGAAATCCCATATTCATTATTAATGTAGCCTTACTTGACCTTCCCTAATAGCTTCAATCAGAGATTTCGATCAAGGGACAACGACTTCCATAAGCCTGTGTTGTTTTCATAATTAATATATTAAATTGTAAATAAAAGTTAGATCCATTTTACAAATTATTTAAATGAGAAGAAATTGGTCACAATTTCTGATGGCTTCAATCAGAGATTTCGATCAAGAGTCAACGGCTTCCATAATAAGCCTGTGTTGTTTTCATAATTAATGTATAAAATTATAAAGAAAAGTTAGATCCATTTTACAACTTTATTATTAAACTTTGGTCTTAATTCCTGCATTGGATCATGATAAGACGAATAGAGAAATCTGCAGTAATTGCACAATTTATCCTACTATTTAAACCGAGATGCATTTCCACAAATTATAACTACACATGTTACTTCTATTATTTTTATTTCTACCTGACTTTTGCTATTGACCACTGATGGTTTTGACTTCTTTTCATAGCTCGCATTATGGAACGTTATTTTGAAACTAAACTCGCGTGCAAGTAAATCGACTCAAGCCTCAAGTACGCATAACAAGTGATATAACTAAAAAATGCCTTATTATACCTCTATATAATGTCTTACATAATTAAAGCCTAGTAATTGAGCTTTAAAATGGTGTAAGTTGCATGAAAATCGATTCAGTAGTTTAGTAAAAAAGGTTAATGCTAATGATAATGTAAAAAATGTTGAAAATTCATATAATTTCACAGTATGGGGTTATTGTGTTTAAATGAAACAAAATGTGCGTAAGATAAAAAATTATTCGTGTCAATATTTGGTATTCCCTCCTCTAGCTCTGATCACTGCTCTCATGCGATTCTTCATCGACCTTATCAACTTTTTAATGGATGATTGTGGTATTCGACCCCACTCTTCTACCAACGCAGTCTTGAGCTCATTGATGTTTGTCGGAGCTGGATTCCTCGCTCTAACTTTCCTTTTGAGCTCGTCCCATATGTGCTCAATGGGATTTAAATCGGGGCTGAGCGCTGGCCAATGCATAGTGTGAATTCCAACTTCGTTCAGGAAATCACGTGTGGCCCGAGCAGTGTGACATCGGGCATTGTCATGCATCAAGATGAAATTTTCCCCAATAAAGCCTTGATAAGGACAACTTGATCCAGTAGAACATTTTCAATGTAACGATCACTGGTCAGACCTCCTCCCCGGCCTCCCCCAGGAACGAAAACAAGGTCCGTTTTGCCTTCTAAGGAAATTCCAGCCCACATCATGCAAGATCCGCCACCATATGCAACGGTTTCCACAAAGCAGCACTGTGAAAACCGTTCACCGGGACGACGGTATACCCGACCTCTCCTGTCGCTGCCATGGAGACACATCCTCGTCTCATCTGTGAACAGGACTGACTGCCATTGCTCTATGCTCCAATCCAAATGTTCTCGAGCAAAGTGAAGGCGTGCTTGACGATGAGCTGTGGTCAACTTCGGGCCTGTAGCGGGTCTTTTCGGAGTAAGGTTAGCTTCTTTCAACCTTCTTCTAACTGTCCACTGACTGACAGTCACCCCGCGAACTTGACGTAGCTCCTGCTGCACATCTACGCCGGTAAGGTGTCGATTTCGGAGAGAGGTCGAGACCAAAAACCGGTCGTCACGCTCCGAGGTGCACCGGCGTCGGCTGGTATTAGGCCTCCGAGTGAAGGCACCAGTCTCTTGAAACCTTCTGTATACTCTCGAGACAGCGGACTGACTCATATTCAAACGACGAGCGACTTCTCGCTGGTTCAACCCTTCTTGCAACAGGGCAACGACTTGAGCGGCTTCTTCAGGTGTTGTATCCATAATTTTCTTCAAATGATGGCTTTAATTTGCAGAGATGTGTTCAGGTCAACGTCTAATGAGCGACTGATAAGAAAAAAACGATTACAGGGGGTTTTATAGGGGGTTGTGTCGCGCAAGTTGTGAATAGAGCGCAGAGCAGTTTACGGGAGGTTGCGTTCAGTTGCATTCTAAGTACAGTGTTTATTTACTTTATATTATGCTACCATTTGAAAGCCTAATTACTAGGCTTTAATTATGTAAACATTATATAGAGGTAAAATAAGTCATTTTTTAGTTATATCACTTTTTATGCGCACTTGAGGCTTGAGTCGATTTACTTGCACGCGAGAGTAGTAAACTTTCCCGCAATGAAGTACACAACTCCTGAAAACTATATTAAAAAAAAAAATTGCGTAGGTAATAAGTTTCTACTTAAAAAGTTTAATTTACAAGTTTCTTACTCGGCAAGATGGCGGCGCGTACGCGACTGCTCAGCACGGTACGACTGGCGATACAGTACACGTCCCCAGTGAGGCTAGACACGTTTCCAGGTACAACTGCGAACTCTGGTCAGGTAAGCCTGCTCACTGTTGGAAAGAAAATTAGAATTTATTCTGAATCACAATATGCATGGTTTAACAAAACGATTTTCGAAAAATGGAATCAATCAGATATATATTGCCTTTTTATTTATGTTCAAAAGTAGTTTACTGGAACTTTAAAACAATGATAATATAATGTATGTAGATGAGCTAGACAGCAGGAAGCACTGGACTGAATAAGCGGCAGTTTAAACATTTTGTGTGCATGAACATGTCTGTTTGCATTGGTTAGGTTACTAAAGCTTTTTTTAATTCTGGCGCTGTAAAATGTCAACGGATATTTATTATTTTAAAATAGCTATATTTAGCTCTTTCGTACAAACGTTAAAAAGGTGTAATAGAGATGGAGAGGTATAGTTGTTCAAAACATATGTGATGTAAAAATAAAACCCATCTTATAAATAAGACTTACCCAAAAAAGCTGAACTTGAACAACGTACTGCCACCTTCGCACTGGGTCTGCACCAAAGTAGGCGGAGTCACCTCAGTGTAGTTGCGGGACGAGAAGTGTTCGCGGAACGCCCGCATCACTGCGGCGCGGGCGCGGAGTACTTTGGACGTGTTCTCGCCGCGAATCATTATGTGCCTTATTACAAAGACAAATAAGGATCATTATTGATATGAAAAATTTGTGACTGAAAGATACATCTTTGTAATATTGGTTGTGCTTCGAAGTGGAATAGCATAGAGAGAGAAGTAGCTATTTATGAATTTAATTTACTCAGAACTTTATAAACTAAATTAAAAAATAAGTGACTTAGAATAAAATGTGACTTACACAGGGAGAACATTTTTATTTATTTATAGTTTATGTACAAATGAAAAACTATTAAAGTACACTGTATTTTTTTTTATAATCACAAGTTAATTGCTTACTTTGTTGCTTACATGTGGAATTCTAAGAATTCTGCTTTATTTCATCAATGTGTAATAAATTAAGATAAAAATGACGATTAATGGACGGGTCCCTAATAAATAAGATTTCTTGTGTGTTGGTGGTACATAATGACTTAAGTTGAAGCATACCTGTTGTCCAACTGCACATCAGGTAGCGCCTCTTCATTCAGAATGGCGTCAGCGCCGCCCGGTGGTGCCAACCCAACTAGTTCCCAGTAATCCGCAGTCAACTCATGCCCTCCTGGTGCCTGTAAAAGACCCATTATAAATAACCACACACACAGTGACAGTGAATTCACGACTCATATGGTGAATGGGTACAAAGACGTCTAGCGGATTGGCTGACGCACAACCTTTGAATCTCTTCGTAGGCGTGCGCAGGCTATTTTTTTTTTCGAACTTACTACTGCTGTTGGCCGCAGATGGCCTTTACAGCTTCACCGGCAAGTGGCGAGCGCAGATGGCTAGTTTTTCTACATCAAAAAAGTTTTGGATAACATACAAAAATTTCGAAAAGACGGCCGGGCCTTTGAACCTAAACATTCCAAATCGGAAGGCACAGTTTCCTTCCGATTTTTTCCACACAAATGAACCACCGATGCTTAAAAAATTATAAATAATAAATTATTATTACAAACTCACAGATTTCCCTTCAGGCACAGCTTCAAGCTTTCCATATAAAATCACAGATGATTCCGTTGAAAGTACCAGGGCATTATAAGTCTGACAGAGCAATCCGTGCAGCACACACTGCAGGTAACCAGAGCCGTCGCGAAGCGTTAAGAAGGTCAGGGCCTTACCCTGCCTCCTTAGCCGATGTACCCAACCGCGCACGCATATTCGCTGTCCTCTGTATTCACTCGCTATAACAAAAATATATAAAACATTATCATATAACTCCAAATTTTCCTGATTTGGACATTTTTTATTACTAGCTTAAATCAGTGACAAATGTAATGAAGTAAATGAAGCCTAAACTAGGCTTAAAGACTAGCTATCAATAGTTCGTTAACACTGTTCAGATCAGTCTTCTTAATGCTGTAGATTTAGAAAACTTAGGCTCGTATTCTAGAACGGGTCTCGAACATTGATCTTTACTTAAGTCAAGTTAGAAAGGGATGCCTGCTTTTAATTGTATATAGCACTATCCTTTTCTAACTCAATTTAAGTAAAGATCAATGTTGAGTCTCATTCTAGAATACAGACCCTAGTTATGTGACATTTGGGTATTTGAAATCTGTTATCTCAAGTATGTGCAAATATTATGCAACAATATAACTTCACTGACTCAAAACAATATATGATTTCATCATTGTGCACTATTGCATGAGAATTTGATTGCTAATCAGACACATAATTTTCTTTACAAAATAGGTGTAATGATTTCATGCAACTATTTAATATATTATTTTAATATATAAAATAAATATTATAATATAATAATGTTTTCTTTAAACATAATTGCACCTTATAAATATCTGTGTATGACATTTATAGGAAAGATTAGTTAAACATTATATTCAAACATCACTTGGAAATTTATAATATAGCCTGGGATTAAATCTACTTAACCTAGATTTATTTACAAATTAAAACAAGGCATATTAGCAATTATTAAATGAAATGAGAAATGACATCGCCACTTCAGAAAAAATCAATTGTTATCTAATTTTCTTGTCTAAATTTTACAATTAAATATAAGTTGATTTACTGAACAGTCTCTTTGACATTCTTTTTTAAGATAAAATTGTAGCTGGTAGTACATACTGCATTGTATTCTATTTGGTAGTATGTACTAATGAATTTCAACATTTATATTTTCTTAAGCGAAAGAAACTATAAAAACATTTGGTTTTAAATAGCGAGTTAACTATTGCTATCTTTATGGTGTTAGTATAATTTATATCCATATTATTTGGCAAAGCATTAAGTGTTTACACAAGTGGTAACATTTAGTGAGATATAAAATTATCTTTCATAAATTTTCATTACATTGAGCTTATTTTAAAAACTACAAAATGAAAGCTACAACATTTATATGAAGAAGGATGGAACATATAGGAATGATTACTTCATTGTGCATAACTAATGTTTCTGTGCATAAAAATGTTTATTTGTATTTTTTGGAATATATATATACCATTGGGTGTAATAGATGAGAAGTCAGCTACTACACCAAGAGTTCAGAGTTTCATGCCCAGACAGGACAAACATTTGTGTGCCTAAGCATGTGTTTGTATCGGTCTAGGTGTTTCTATGTATAATATGAATGAATTAAAAAAAGTATTTAAGTATGTTTATCCAATATTTAGTACCCATATAACAGGCTAATTGCTTTGGCATGAGACCCACAGTAAAAATTACAATAGAGAAAGATAACAAAACCATAATTCAATACAGGTTTGGAGATCAAATTAAGTAGATCCAAATTGATTGATGAGCAATATTTATGTTTAAATGAGATAGTAATAGAGTAAATATATTATGAAATATGCCCAGTGTGATTCTGCCCTCCTAACTAATAGTGCATTCGTTGGGTTTTTGGGCAAATTGACTTAACTTTTTATTTGTAGTCATAATGTATAAATGCATTTTGAAAAAGTCTTAAGTTAATTTGCCCAAAATACCATCTTATTGCACACTTCATTTAGAGGTTTATTAAAGAAACCCTTTTATTAGTTGAATCTCAGTGCATACTTATATTAAAAAGGGACCATTACCTTGGTGAATTTTGACGACTTTGGCTTTTGGCAAGCTTGGATCTTCCTTGATTTCAATTTTCTTTGCATCCTCTAAGTTTTGTTGCCTCTTTTCATTGCCCTCCTCTTCAGCCTTTGCTTTATCCGCTGCCTTATAGTTTTCTCTTACCCAGATCTTTTGGATTTTCTTCAACTGACTCTTAGCGGCTACATCGTACGATTTGCCCTCTTCTTTGGAGTCAACGTAAATCGTGGGGAAGGGCTCTTTGCCTGCATGCCGCATAGCTTGTAGAATACTTTTAAACGGCTTTTCAGCTGTTCCATCCCCTGTTTCATCGTTTCCATTTTTATCAGAAGTGTATATCTCACCTAAAACAAACATACACCATGAATACAATCTCAAATGCATACGTGTTACTGGAAAGGTTATAATATATTATTTCACTGACTAAGAGATAGTTTCTGAATATCCGGCATTGTGAAAATCTCTTTAAATATTCACAATAAATTAAATAATCAATAGAATAGCTTAAGTATTTTAATTATCTACATTAAATTATAAATAATGGTGCAACATTTGCTCCGCATTGCACCCAGATGACATGACAGTTATTTTTTTTTTCATTATGACAGCTAATGTCAAACTAAGCAGAGCAGTGGCCTATGCATAGAAATAGGGTGTTTTAGTTTCTATGGGCTAATGCCCCTGAATGAAATAGTCAAATAAAAACTAATAAAACAAAAATTAGCAAAATAAATTTTAAGAATTTAATTTCTCATTGATATATAGCTGGTAGGATAAATACATATTACTATTATTGACTGATGAAGGCTGGTGAGAAAAACGGAGGACCGGGGTTTCTGCCACAGAATAAGGAGATCTGTAGTGGACTGGGGTAGAATGAAGAGACAGAGTCTATTGACGAACTACAGATAATTGACTTGAAGTCTACTAAAAATATCGACATTATGACATAAACTTTTTGTATTTTCATTTCAGATTCATTGTTTTACTATACTTTTAAGAGCGCCTACCTACTTTTTGTCTACTTCACGTTAGTAAGCAACTCTGCAAAGTTGCTATGGTGAAATGTGGCTTCTGTTGCCTATAACAGGGCCGGATCTACCTCAGGGCTACTTGAGCTGCAGCCTAGAGCCCCGAAGTAATTAGGGGCCCCCCATACCCCGATAAAAACAATACGATATTTTTTCTCTCATTCAAAGGTTGCCTGCACAGCGTGGTTGATAAAAAATTAATCTACCAAAATCTCTTCTGGAATACTGGTTATAAGATAAATGTTAATATCTGGGTAACGGCTGCAGGCTCGGAGTCCGAGGCTGCAGGGCAGTGTTGATAGAAAATAATTATTATTTACAGTTAACGGTTTCCTTCAACATTGCACCTGATCATTTTACATCTTAAAATAACGTAATTTGGTGGAAATAATATTGGAAACGAAGAGATATCTGGTTAATAACAGAATACTTAGTAAAATGAACTACCACTGCTCACTGACCTTACAAGTAGGGCCAATAGGTCATGCATAATCTAAACATACATTTAATCAGTTTTCTACGATAATAATATGTTGTTAGCCTAATGTATGTGAATGTATTGTATTAAATTAGAATCTTAGAGTTCCGCTTCACATGTTTTGGTGAGGCTGATACAAGCATTCACAAATCCGGTCTTTTCACAAATCTTTGAATCGGACAAATTTAACAATCGGTAGAAACAAAAGGAACCTTGTCACAAAGAGTATATAACACTACGTTTTACCTTTTCATGTATTTAAGATGCAAGTTGGAATATGCTAAGTTGAAAGTATTGCACCGTAATCTCATCATATCATAAAAAGATTTATCGCTAAAGAAGTATTAATACATATATTAGTAGGCATTAATCCGATAGTAATTACCGCGACAGGGTCATAAATTAAGAAATGATAGAGTTAAAAAATCAATAAAATCAAATTGAAAGAAGCTGATATTTTATTCTTCTTTTAATTTAAATAAAGAATAAAATATCAGCAGGTATTCACACACACGCTGTTTTGTGGGTGAGCGCGCGCTTGTGTGTGAGTGCGTGTAAGCGTTTTTGTGTATTATTGGGCACTTAGCTTCAGCCTCTCTATGTCAATGATTTGGGATCCCTCAAAAGTGTTTTTTTTTGCATTCGTAATATACCTTTCCATAAATGTGTAATTTCTTTTTTAATGTGTTGTATTGTTTACCTTGTACTATTTTAGTTGTGTAAGTCTGTGGATATGTAATATTATTAAAATACAAAGGGAACCAATAATAAAAAACTAGTTAAAACATTTGTTACATAATTAATATACAATGACCAATCGAGTGCAATACCTAAATGTCACTTTGTTTCATTGCAGTAAGACTTAATAATTGTTTTGACGTTGCAACCCGACCCCGGAAATGCGGTTAAAAAACTACAATTAAAGAAGCTTGAATGTTTTTTTAAACAATGGTTCTTTCTATTAAAGATTATTAAGATTCTAGTAAACTCGAAAATAGCTAATCTACAAAGCGTGGCAATTTAATGAGCCAGATCTTAAGAGCAATCACTTCTTAGATAGATAAGATTTTCTCTTAAAAATATTTCTTCCAGCCGACCACGGAGAACATGAATCTTTTACAGATGTGGCTTTTACACTTTTACACACACTTGTATTTCGGGATGAGAGCACTGTAGCTAGTGAAATTACCGGGTATAAGAGACCTAACATTTGTTGTCTCTGGTGAGAGGCGCAGTGCGGAATTGATGGATAAAATCACTGTTTACTTATCAGTTGGTGGTCTCATTCAATGCCACTGTCATGATCAGGCGTATCAATTACCATCAGGTGAGCATCCTGACCGCCCTGTACACTTACCTATAATATAATAAAAATATTATTGCCCTGACGCGTTGGCGCATGTTCTCGTAGACTGTATAACTGAAAAAGCATTTCCGACTATGGATTATGGACTACGATAAGTCAAGTTGTTTTTACTGTTCGGGTGGATGTCAAGAGCACGAGGTAGGGTTAATTGTCCTCGCAAACACAGATTTTATTTGATATTCCGCGAAAGCAATGAGCGGATATTTGCGTCCGGGCTGAAGGGTAAAACTACTGTAAATTAATAAATAAAATCATAAATATCCACTGACGCTCACACAGCGCCATATATTAGGCGAGACCTTAACTACAAGCTAGTTAGGGTACTAAACAACTGTTAAACATACTTATATACATTTTTTTTGTAAATACAAACATATTATACATAGAAACACCCAGATCATTACAAACAGACCTGTTCATGCACAAAAATGTGTGTACTGTCCGGGATATATAGTAATTAGGTACTTCGGTATTGGGATTGCCATCGAAACGCTAAGAAGTCAGAACCTAATTTTGTTACAACAATTATAATTCTTGGTAAACCATAAATAATCTAATCTAATATAAAATATCTTTACTAATTAAGACGTACAAGCCTGCCGTGATTAAGACAAAGTCTTAATTGATGACGATTTCATATAGTTTGATCCTCTAAATATTATTTGAGCATGGATTCTCTACAATAACTAAAACGATGCTTTAGGGCCATACGGCTATTTTAATTTATAATCTGCGGAACTCTAAATGCACACCTTGATGCATTTAATATAAAAAGGCATGTAATTAATTTCTAGTGTTTCAGTCGTTACACGATCGTACATTTAATTCATGGATTAATAATGGCTTGATTTTTGCAAAAATATTCTATAATTCAATATTGAAGGATTCAAATTGCTTTAAAAACCAAATCATATAAGAAACAAGATGGCTTTTGATTCGATCAAGGATGACGGGAAGGGCCATCTAGGATCAATAGATGGTGAAAGAGTTGTGATATCTGGTATGTCTGGTCTTTTTCCCAAATCATGTCATGTCAAGGATCTATCGGATATACTTTATAATAAGGTAATGATTTATTTGGTATAGAAATAATAAGAATATTTAGTACGCATCTATTTTTGAAGCAATGCTTGCAACCATTATTATAAGGCTAAGAGCCATCTGCGCTCGCTACTTTCCCGGCTATCTGCGGACAAAATTAGTAGTTATATAGACAAATTACCAGGTATAAGAGACCGAACATCTGTTGTCTCGTGTGTGGCATTGATGGAGAATAATAACTGTCTATCAGTCGTTAGTCTCCATCAACGTCGCTCTGTGGTCACGCGTGTCACTTACCATTAGGTGAGCGTCCTGACCGTCCTGTACACTTTTACATAACATTTTTAAAAAGAGGAAATAAGGTTGAACTTTTGCTAATAACATAGATTTTAATGGTTACCATTTTAGTACTGAACTTAAGGGATATTTATCAAAAGTGGCTTTTTATTAACTGACTACTGCGGTTGGCCCAAGTTGGCCTTTGCAGTTTCAACGGGCAATTCGCGAGCGCAAATGGCTCTCAACCTTATTTACACATAAGAGAAAGTGATGCTGCCGCCGTTCTCTGCTGAATATATCATCCCTTACCCGTCTTATAATTCACCCGTAGAAAGAATAGACCCATATTCTTGTGATTATTGTATTCTAATCTCCGTCACTCATTTCAAAACAATTACGACTACCATTAATGTCATTAGTACAAAATACCTTTACTGTTGAAAATCATCACACCAAGTTCTGGACATTTTATTATGCTGGGCCACAATAACGGCTTACATCTCACGCCCATTAACGCGATAATTATTGCGATAATGTCTACGTTAAAATTGCGTTATGTGGTGGCTACACCTGAAATTAACGCCCATTGTCGCGATTATTAATGGCATTTCCCGTTAGTGTGGCACCAGCATATGGGGTAGAACATATGGGGCTAACCAAGCGTCGTCGCATCGGTGGCTTAATGGTGTGGACTGTCGCCTTCCGATTAGGGGGGCGCAGGTTTAAATCCTGCCACGTACCAATGTGTTTTCAAATTTTTGAATAATACTATATCGTTTTTCCTTAGGTAAACCCAATCACAACAGACGGCAAACTGTGGCAGTACAACCACCCCGAAGTGTCCCAGTACGCAGGCTCTGTTCCTAACCTTGACCGATTTGATGCTCAGTTCTTCGGCGTACACTACCGTCTTGGAAATAGTATGGATACCATGTCGAGGAAGGTGTTGGAGCAGACTTTTCATGCAATTTACGATGCTGGTAAGGAATTTGTGTCAACTAGGAACTGAAAGTCTTGAGCCTTCTTTTAAAAACAAAGTTTCTACCTGCAACCATTTTACAGGACTACCATCCTTGAAATATTAAATTTATATGGGGCCCATGGATGTATAAAAAAATACGATAAAGATACGATATACGAGGACGTATAATTTTTTATAAGTCTATGATGGGGTCATACATACTTGATGAAGATTCAGGGATAGCAGAAATGAAATAAGAGTATCACGAAAATTGTATTAAAAGAAACTGTTAGAATCTGAAGAAATCTTAAGAAGTACAATGCCAGATTTTAGGGTTCCGTAGCCAAATGGCAAAAAACGGAACCCTTATAGATTCGTCAAATCTGTCTGTCTGTTTATCCGTCCGTATATCACATTTTTTTTTGTCTCTATAAGATCCAAAAGATCGAATCATAAAGCCACCTAGAACATTTTTGCTTAGGTCAGGACAACTATGCGTATATTCTTGTATGTCCTAAATATAAAAATAAATACCGCTGAAATCAAAGCGTACTCATATAATTGCTGTTTTTATTAGGGTTCCGTAGCCAAAGTGGCAAAAAACGGAACCATTATAGATTCGTCAAGTCTGTCTGTCTGTCCGTCCGTATGTCACACCCTTTTTTTAGATTTCCTATACTTGGCCAGAGCACGCCTGATATAAGATATTGTTCCTTAAATTGTATGTATACATATAATTATATATAGAAAAATAATTCTTGTAATATAGGTATTCTAAGTTAGAGGTTGATAGATGACTTTCAGTAAATCGATTCAGAAGGTCTAGGTTGCTGAATATATTATGTGAGGCAAATAATGACATTCTACATACGTAAGTAAGGCATTGACGTATGATTGTAAAGTATGTATTTACGCAATTTATACAATAAGTGTAGGAATAATTTATTAAAATTGATTTAATGATATAAAATAATTTAAAAGAGAGTATTTAACAGTGAATGTACCTATCTAAAGTCCTATAATAAGTTTTTTTGCGTTTATTAATTTGTAATGATATATATATATATATAATATATATATATATATATATATTATATATATATATATATATATATATATCTTATATAATTATTAATTTGTTTCTTTAAGCTAGCCGACAAAACAAATACCATACAATTGTAATCTTAAATCTATGAATACATTAATGTAGAGTTTCCTATGTTAAAGGCCGCCACGGCATGGACATCTATAAATTAGTCGTTGCAAATGCCAGAATTGCATATATTTGTTAAAGTTTTGCAAAAGTCCTTTTAAAAGTTGTAAACAAAGTCCGCGACAGCATAATATATCTATCTTTTAAGGTTAGCTCATTATAACCGAAGCAGCGATAAGTAAGTCTTAGCGTTAGCGCAAAGTATTCCACGCAGACGAAGTACATAAATAATTAAATTAAACACATATGAGATGAAATTTATTAAATTTATTGAGTTCCCGATCATTCTCGGCCCCTTAAAAAAATAATGGCGTCTCAATGGCTAATAACTATTTCATAGTTACAATTTATTTATGTCTGTCAGTTACTTTAAAAACTATGTTCAGTTCCTTATATATAAAAAGTATAATTAATAACTAAATTGCAGTAAATAATATGTGTGTGTGCTATCATTGCATAGTATAAAACAAAGTCGCTTTTTTAGTTCCCATGTCCCTATAATATCCTATGTGCGCTTAAATCTTTAAAACCAAGCAACGGATTTTGATACGGCGTTTTTTAATAGATGGAGTGATTCAAGAGGAAGGTTTATATGTATCATAATATCCATTAAATAGTGGAGAAATATTATTTTTGAGGTTTCGAATGTGATGTCGTGTAAATAATTTTATTTTTTCCATTTACATTGCAAACGCAGGCTGAACCCAACAAGTTTTATTAAAATAATGTACTGTTATGTAACAATAAAAAGGTCTACAGAATTTCCACGATGGTATATATTTATCTCTTATGGATATCCTACAATAACAGTTTTTTGTCATTTCCTTTTTACGATAAATAATGGCCAATTTTCGAAGCGATTCTAACCAATACAGAATAAATCCTTATCCAACTAATTATTAAAAACTGAGTTTCAAATCCGCCATGTACATTGTGTTATTGAATTTTCGAAAATATATGTACGTTATCCAACGCTCTTACGGTGAAGAAAAACATCGTGAGGAAACCTGGGCACGCCTGCGAAGAGATTCAAAGGTTGTGCGTGAAGTCGTCCAATCCGCACCGGGCCGGCGTGAACGACTAAGGCCTAATCACCCTATACGGGTAGGCTCGTGCCCCTCGGTGGGGACGTTTAATGAGCTGATGGTGCATCCGAGCAAGGCATGGGCGGGTCGCTAGTACAATAATAAATAACTCAGTTACTTGCTTGTTAATTAATTTCTATTTAATGTCTGATTCCAAAATAAAGATTTAATTTAGTTCCGTATTTTTTTGTCACAAGGCTTGAGTCCCGAGCATCTCTCCGGTAAGAAAGTTGGAGTTTACATCGGCACTTGTTTTTCGGAGACTGAAAAAGCTTCTTTCTATGTAGCCAGCTCAAGGACAGGATTTGGAATCGCAGGGTATGTATTTATGTTTCTTTTTAGTTTCGAAGCAGCTCCATAGAAAATGAAGTTCGTTGTTCTAAAATGAATAGGAATGACGTGAGTCGGTGTCATCACTTTTCGTCTTTCGTATACGGCTAGAGAAGTTTGTTGGGGATTATTACTTGTCAAAGCTTCTGGATACAGTATCGGAAATTAACCAATACTTTGCTAGGCACAGTACAGTAGTTTTAGAAGTCTTGCCACTAAGCTCCAACAAATTATATCTTTTAAATCCTCTCCAAACTTAGTTGGGTTGCAGCATCCATCAACCTTTTTAGGACATAAGTATGCCCATCTTGCGCTATGTTTGACAGCAAGTTGTCTTCATTCGAGAAATTTTCGACCCCAACGGTTTTCAGTGCATACTTCAGCTTGGCATAGCCAAAATGACTGATCAGTTCGTCAACGTACCTATCTTCTCATTTCTGATTCCCTGACGTTGAAAAAATCCAATCGTAATAACGCATACTATTTCTTAAATAAAGAGAATAATATTTTTGTAAAGACGAAGTATTTTGATCTTTAGGTGCAGTAAAGCCATGTTTGCGAACCGCATTTCTTACTGGCTAAACGCGAAGGGTCCATCAGTGGCCATAGACGAGGCATGCTGCAGTTCCACCGCTGCATTGGAGCAGGCATACTTGGCCATGTCGAGGGGTGACTGCGAAGCTGCTATTGTTGGAGGAGCTAACTTGTCTCTGCATCCTCAGTCCTCAGTACACTATGGCAGGTAATATACAAACTTAGCACCAATCGTTTTAATAAACAATTATGGTTCGTTGATAACGGGATGATACATGTACAATGCAAAATATATTACAATAAAAAATATAAGAATATTAAAACTACACAGTTAGGGTGCTGATTTTTATTTCTAGAAAGACTCGGCTTTTTCTGTAACGTACGATCAAACAGTTATCAATTTAAACCTAAAAAATAGTACAAGGACGTTGCATCACGAAATCCCATTAAGTAGGCAAAAAATCTTAAGAAATCTCAGTGGGAGCGATACCCCCGATTGTCAGAAATAATACTAAAAATTTACTTACATTTATATTCAACAGAATCCTTAAGCTGTGTATGGATGGTAAAACAAAGTCGTTTGATGAAAATGCTGACGGGTGTGCTAAAGCGGAAGCTATAAATGTCTTGTTTTTACAAAAAGCTAAAAATGCTTTAAGGTAAGTTCCCCTTAATAAGCTCTGTTTGAGAAGCAACGGAAATTATAATTACTGTATGAAAATGAAAAGTGTTTATTCTGTTTAAGTCCTTACAGAACACTTATGAATGTCAATTGAAGCTACCACTGGTTCGGATGGTAGTTTTACACTTTTATGAATACCTTCTAATTATTTTTACGAATTTCCAGACACAAATGCTTCTATGATGGTAAAAAAGAAAGCTTTGAACCTATTAAATTTTTACAAGATTTTGCTATAAATGTAATGAATAAATTATTAACATCTCAACTCAGTTTTGTTTTAGAATTTACGCCGATGTGGTGCATGTAAAAAGTATTTTCTTATCTTTGGAAGGGGATTCTGGTCCACGGTTTGGTTTTTATAGAGATCCTTCACTCATGGAGACATTTTTGAAGTCATTTTATGATGAAGCTGGAATTTCACCAGAAGAAGTGGAGTATGTAGAGGCATTTGGATCAGGTACGCTTTTTAGTTTTATTCTTTGTTTCTTACATTATTAACGCACTGCTAATTTTCTTCATTTGTTTATTAGATACGGACAGCAAAAATGTTAATGCACCTAGACAATTTAACATAAAGGTGGTAAAAATACAAATAGGTGGTAGACTCGATACTGAGTCGTCTAGGTAGGTACCACCGCAGTGCCAGATATTGTCCCGTGAAACAGGAGTGTTACGCAGTTTTGTGTTTCGTGATGAGGGCAATGTAGCTAGTGAATTTACCGGGTATGAGAGACCTAACATCTGTTGTCTCGGGTGTCGGGCGCAGTGCGGCATTGATGGAGGATAATAACTGTGTATCAGTTGTTGGGTTCCTTCAATGCCGCTATGTCATGGTCAGGTTTCACTTACCATCAGGTGAGCGTACTGACCGTCCTGTGTACTTATAACATAAAACAAGTTTTAAATCAAATTATACTTATAATCATGGGAAGTCGATTATTGGTGCCTATTTTGAAATTTCGACCAAAATTAAACTATATTATAATTCACAGCTGATCCTATAGCTGATCGAGCGGAATTAGAAGCTATAAGTGAAGTATTTTGTCAGAATAGAAAAGATCAATTGTATGTTGGGAGCGTAATTTCTAATATTGGATATGCAGAAGCAGCGTCAGGAATATCTTCAGTAACTAAGGTGGGCCCTTGACTACTTCTTTAATTTGTTAGGAAGTGGAGAAAATCGTTCAAAGTATTTGTGTTGTATATGTTCTTTCAGAGCGTCGGTGGCTCAGTAGTGTGGACTGTCGCCTTCCTACCGGAGGCTGAGGTTCAAATCCCGACACGTACCAATGTATTTTCGAATTTTCGAAAAATAATGTACGTTATCCGACGCTCTTACGGTGAAGGAAAACATCGTGAGGAAACCTTCATGCACGCCTGCGAAGAGATTTTGAAGGTTGTGTGTGGAAGTCGTCCAATCCGCACTGGCCGCGTGGACGTTTAAGCCTAATCACCCTATACGGGTAGGCTCGTGGCCCTCGGGGGACGTTTAATGAGCTGATGATGATGATGTTCTTTAAAAGTAGAAATTTTACCATGGCTTAAGTAAGTGTAGTCAAATTTCAAGAAGTATTCTAATCTAAAGATTCCTCCTTTCTTCAATATATTACAGTCATCCCAGTCTTCACTTTTCTTGTTCAGCCTCCACCAGCAACATCTGCTCTATGGCCATTGTCTCTGTCACATTCCTGATTAGTCCACTACTACTACAACTTGCCGTTATCATGTCGTTAATTTTATTTATTTATTGTTTATGCACACATACAAAATAGTCAGAACAATATATAGTGAGAAAAAAGTACAAAGGTACTGCTTATTCCGAATGGAATTTCTTCCAGCAGTCCTAAACAGGAAAAAAAACATACTGAGACAGGCAGACAAAGTGCGCAACTACACAAAGAAACTATTACATAAATACATATTTAACTAAGTTTGTTACCTGAAACCTCACATTCATATATAAATATACAAACATATAAATATATACATACACTAACATAGATATATAAATAAACACATACATACCATCCCAAAATTTAATATATATATATATATAATAATAATATATACCCCTTGACCCGTTTTTTGAATATTGAAATACTAGGGCTGTCTCGAATACTAGATGGAAGAGAGTTCCACAATCTAACTGCATGCACAGAGAAGGAATAAGAAAAGAAGTCCGACTTATGCGGTGGGAAAGCTAGCATTGATTTTAAGTGAGACCTACAGGGATCGTCAGGAATACGAGCAAAAGTAAAACGACACTTTAGGTACGAGGGATAAGAAGGATTATAGAGCACGTTGTATAGAAAGCAAAGAATACGTGAATTTCTACGAAGTCGAATAGGAAGCCACCCAAGCTCAGACCGAAACTGCGATACGTGATCATACTTCTTGAGCCCAAAAATAAAACGAATAAAAAGATTTTGCAGACGTTCCAACATATTTAATTGCTCCTCTGTGGCATCAAGACAGCAAACGTCAGCATAATCAAGTAAAGGCAGTAAAATAGACTGGGCAAGAGCGATTTTTGTTGATTTGGGCAAAAATTTTTGGAGAATTTTCAAAGAATGTATAGAGAAATAAATTTTCCGACTGACATCCCTTAAATGACAACCCCAATCAAGGTTAGAATCAAAGATGACTCCAAGATTTTTAGCGGAATCAGACAACGGAATGGGGACGCCATCAAAACAAATAGGACAAACAGACGACAAATCCAAAGCATTACGCATACGCTTACCACCTATGATCATGGCCTGAGACTTATTTGGATTTACTAGCAACCCAAAGGAACTAGCCCAGCTACTAATCTTAATCAGATCATCATTGATCGCTTCAATTGCAGAACCAACATCAGCCACAGAAAAATGACGATACAGCTGCAGATCGTCTGCATAGAGATGATAACAGGAGCTGATAACACTTGTTACAGAATTAATGAAAAGGGAGAAAAGCAAGGAGAAAGGACACCACCCTGAGGGACACCTGCCTTGAGCTCACACCAATCAGAGAAACTAGCATCAAGGCGAACACATTGCGAGCGCCCACGAAGATATGAGTCAAACCAAGCCAAAGAACCCGGTGAGAAATTGAAAGACTGCAGAATACCAAGGAGAACATCAAAATCAACCGAATTAAAAGCATTACTAAAGTCAAGAAGAACAAGTATAGTAAGAGATTTGTTCTCCATAGCCCAACGTATGTCATCAGTAACATTAACTAAAGCAGAAACAGTACTATGACCCATACGAAAGCCAGATTGATATGGATTCATTAGATTATTGGACAACAAAAAATAGGAAAGCTGCCTATGCACAATGTGTTCAAGGACTTTAGCGAGGAAAGGTAAAATACTAATTGGACGGAAATTAGAAGGGTCTGAAGGATTGGCAACTTTTGGAAGAGGGATGATGTGAGCTAATTTCCAAGCTGAAGGAAAGGTGTTCGAAGAAATAGAAAAATTAAATAAGTGAGTAAGGATAGGGAGAAAAACCGAAAGAGCAGACGTAATCATTCTTGAACAAATATTATCACTACCAACAGCAGTAGAAGAAATAGCAAGAATAGATTTTTTAACCTCGTCCTCAGAGACAGTTTTCAGCTTAAAACTCGCACAGGAAGGTAGCGGGAGCAGGGACAAATCGCGCAAAGTGTTGTTCTTTACACCAGAATCCAAAGTTACAGGTGGTTGAGAAAAATGAATTAAGAGAACAAATATCAATGTCTTCAGGACCGCTGACAGCAGACTTGCCAATGCCAACAGATCTCAAAAACTTCCACGTATCAGCAGGGTTGCGATTGAGTAACGAGTCATGAAAATAACGTTTCTTGGCATCTCTACACAACCTATTACAGCGGTTCCGAAGACATTTATAACGCGCCAAGTTCTGCTCAGAAGGTCGCCCATTATACCTTCGCTTAGCTCTGTCCCTAAGTGCCATATAATCTTTGATATGTTTGTTATCCAAGGAGCTGGGTTATGCCTTATCCTTACTTTTTTCAAGGGAGCATGACGATCAAATAGATTAAGAATGGATCTGGAAAAGTATTCAACCTTCATGTCGATACAATCACTGTTAACCACAAATGACCAATCAATATTACTCGCATCATTATTTTAGTCCTTTACGAAAATTATTTCTGTAAGAACCGCACAAATAACTGACCCCAAACACACCAGCCAAATTATCGTTTCTCACCCTATTGGCCGTTATTAATCTGAATTATTGTGTATACTTTGTAACAATACAGGTATTGCTGGGCTATCACACAGGAAAAATAGCAGCAAATCTGCATTGCAATACGCCTCGTAAGGATGTGGCAGCAATTAATGATGGAACCATTCGAATAGTAACGGAACATCAGCCATTTCGAAGAGGTTATACGGCTGTAAACAGCATATCCGTCACTGGATGCAACGGGCACATTTTGTTGCATGGACACTACAAATCTAAGGTACATTTCNATGTTAGATTTTATAGTTCTTATGACAAAAATACAAATTATTTTTAAATACGATAACATTCCAGTCGTTACAAGATGTTATCTATCCAACTAGGCGTGAAATTTTACAGGATTTTCATATGTACATAAACTTCCCAACAATGCAGGTGTCCGGCTTTTTAACTCATATGTAAGGCTAAATAGCAAGTCTGTCCAGACATTACGTATGGCGACCAGGGGCTTACCGCGATCTCTTAAAACAGCATTACTATGATGATACGTCAGCATTTTTGTACCAGAAAAGGCGAAGTAATATTGTTGTAATACTGTTATAAGAGATGACGTAAGTGAGGGCCTCAATTCCACTAATTTAAATAATTAATATCCACTGACATTCACAAAGCGCCGGATTAAGCGTGAAGCTTGTTACAGATACTAAACAACTGATAAACATACATACTTATGTATTTTTTGTAAATACACACATATTAAACATAGAAAACACCCAAACCAATACAAACAATGTTCATACCCAGCTAGATGGCGCTGTGTGAATGTCAGTTGATATTTATTTACGTATATACATATTTGCACCCGTTCATTACACACCGTGAAATTAATGTTTAAAATAAGAAGCATTTATAACAGCAAACATTATAGTCAACCAAATTTAGCTTATGAATATTTTTTTATATGGTAAGAACTTAGTATGCATACTTTACAATTTGAATTAATATAAATGATTTGTGTTATATATTATTTAGTTTGTGCGCAATCAAAGTTGATCTTCAGGTATTATTTTTGTTATTTTTGACGTTCATACATGCTTTTTGTAAGCCCAATTTGAATAAATGGATTTTGTTTATTTTTTTATTATCAACAACAATACTCGCCCACTTAGATTCTGTATATTTTTATTATTATTATCCCACACGTGATTGTCATTATATTTAATGCCCGGTCAATTCAATAACGTGAATTAAATTACTTTTATTTGTATTTTTATAATTCCCTGGCATTATGCATAATAACCCGTCTATCACTTGGTCCATAACATATACATATGAAATCTAAGTTAATTATTACTTTAAAACAACATCATACAGGTACCAAAAGCTTAATATATCTATTTTTTTGGTAAGTACCTACATTATTAGGACACTACTCGACTAAGTATCTAAAAACATAACAAACAGTTCTTGCTAAAACTCTTAAGTATATAAAAAACCAACACTAAATGCAATATATATGAATTATCCAATAAAAGAATTCTCATTTATGATGCTAACATAAAATATTTATACACTTAAACATATTCATACACAAGCTAAAATTAGTATCTTTTTTACAATTTGCTATGATTTACAAAGTTTTTTTTTTGTTAGTGACACATTTTACTTCATAAGAACATAACCATTAGTAACTACAAACCTTAATCTAAGTGTCTAGTAAACATGAGGCAGGACATTTCAGAATTTATAAAATAAATAAATACGGATATGTTTTATAAAAAAGTAACGTTTGTACTTATGGCATGAGAGATTGAGGCACTAAAAGTGCCCCTAGTGCTTTTTCAAATAAAAAAGTTAAAAAACATTCAAATTATAAAAGAAATGTTGAAGGTCGATATAACGAAGGTAAAATGAATAATGAACTAGTATAGCAGGTTAAAGTTCAAACCCCTCTCAATTTCATGTGTTGATGTTACTCTAAAAAGTTGATAAGTAATTATGGTAAATGATAAGCAATCTATATACTTATTATTCAAATTGGAGTGTCTATTTGTAATATTGAAATATTAATTATCTCTACATGGTTAAATTAGACATCTAATTGGACGCCTAGGCCATTCGTTAATCGCCGCATCAATAAATGACTGAACAAAACTGCCATCTCGTTGACGCAACGTTTAACCAGATGACTGAATGTTTATTATTCGTTACTTTTATTTGGCACTTCATGTTCAATAATAATTTTGTTTTTTTTGCTATAATTATTTCTTTTAGTAAATCACTTGCACAAAAGTAAG